>JACVVK020000043.1:1330000-1427500 GCA_018292915.2 Batillaria attramentaria | reverse complement strand
CGCAGGGTGTGAGCCGGACCCTTTTAACGATGCGGTGGTCAGTACGCCGGGTCCGTCTGACGGGATGGTTGGTTGGTTGGTTGGTTAGCTGGGGTTAATCGTCCCCAATACCACAACGAGGGGGGGCTTTTGGCCCGGCGGGCCGGGGCTTTTGGCCCGGCGGGCCGGCCGGCCAGGGGCCGACTGAGGGGAAAGCTACCCAGGCTGAACAGTCAGTTATTCAATCCAGTCAAGGGGGAGGTTACCCATAGTGAGGGAGGTGATACTGAGCTACCCTAACTGAATCGTCCAGCTGAGTACTACCTATTCCGACAATCCCGGCAGTCAGACCCGCCGCCAGGCCGCCCGGGTGGGCCACATCACTTACTGATCAGTGTCACTATCGGCCTCCACTGTAACTGATGCCGGACAAGTTATACACTGAACTGAACAGATCCAGTTGACAGCCGTCAAACTGAGAACGGAAGCGGGGCAACTGGCGTGAAAACTGAAGACCTGTCAGTACAAATCCGGCATTTTGGCATTGCCTTGGCCCTGTCAGCCTCACGCCGGACGGGATTCGCCGGACTCACTGAGTCGATCCGGCCGGCGGCCGCGCCGGGGCGGGACCCCTCGATCTCGAGTCCAACGCTCACTGACGACACCTCTGAACCACCGACTCACTGAGTGCACCTGGTCTGATGGTATTTTTGAAATCCGCCGCCGACTTTACTCCGGGTAGTTCTCTTCAGTGTCTGCCGCGGCACTGATGTGAAGCAGCTTGCTGACTGAGTCAGTTTTGGCGACACCGGCGTGAGGCCGGCTCAGGCGGCCGTGACTGACTGACATAGCGGCGGTTCACTGACAGTCAGAAGAGCCGGTGTAGGATCCGGTCCGGTCCCCCCTCTGAAGCAGTCCCCCGGGGGACCAATTCGTGGCAAAAACTGCTCTATAATGGTCCCCCCTTAGACATCCAGCCTCGTTTTCGACTGGTCCCCCTGGGCGATTTTGGTCCCCCCTCGCATCCAAAATAGGCCCCCTCTCGAACTGGTCCCCCTCTTTTCTAACCAATGTAGAGCTATGTCAGTATTTATTTTTAACTTTATTGTTATAGTGTGTGTCAACTCAGTAGAAAACGTGACTCTGGATCTCTCTCACTCTCTCTCTCTCTCTCTCTCTCTCTCTCTCTCTCTCTCTCTCTCTCGCCCCCCACACTTTCTCTCCTCCCCCCATCTCTCAAACACACACACACACACACACATTATGCACGCACGCACGCACGCGTGCACACTCACTCACGCACGCACGCACGCAAACACACACGCGCGCACACACACACACACACACACACACACACACCTCTTTCGTTATATGTATAATTATTTTCATTTTTGTACAGAGATGTTATTCAAGATGATCTTGAACTGGGTCAAGGTTACAGTGTCAAATCTAAACTTTTAAAAGTGATTTAACTTCGTAGATTTGCCGTTCTATGTAGCCTATACTTTTGTTTTTTTATTTTCTCTTTTTTTTTGTGGGATGAGAAAACGGTCGCCACTAAAAAACAAAAGTATAGGCTACATAGAACGGCAAATCTACGAAGTTAAATCACTTTTAAAAGTTTAGATTTGTTTTCTCTTTTCTTTTTTTTTTTTTGTGGGATGAGAAAACGGTCGCCACGCTTCTTGACACGTCACGTGACTCGTGTCAAACATGCCTATAATTATAAGTACACGACAATTCATTCCGTACTTGGGCCACCGAGGTTGAGATATTTGCTGCAGCCACCCTCTTGGACACGCCCGTGTATGTGTTCACAAGAGAGGCTCCAGGCCGACAACCTAGGTGGCTGAAATACGGGCCAGTTTGGCAATCGGCCCCATTGAAAACAGACAGAGTAATTTATATAATGAATCTTGGACATCACTTTGCTCCTGTTTTTTGTGTCACTCCTTAGACCAGCCTGAGAACTGTTAGTCTTCTGCTGTTTTTGTTGTTTCAAGGGTCATGATTTGAGACACTGGTACTCAGTCTTGACTGTCTACTTGAAGTACGCTGAAAGCCAAAGGTGGCAACTAGTTTTCATGTCATGGACACTTACTTAATTTTGAAGAAATATTTTTTCTATGGCGTTGTATAGAAAATATTAGATACTTGGTCTTTGATGTTATTCTCTAAATGCTATTTCCAGTTTAAAAAAAATGACAGGAAATGTGGACAGCAAAAAAGAACCAATGCAAAAAAAACAACTGAAAGAAACAAGAACACAACCAAACAAATATATCTCACACACACAAAAATAACAACAAGCACATAAATCGGAAAAAAAAAGAAAAAAAATGTTCCTATGGCCCTGTGCTTTTGGGGACAATAAAGTTTTGTAACAATAAAGTTAAAAATAAATACTGACATAGCTCTACATTGGTTAGAAAAGAGGGGGACCAGTTCGAGAGGGGGCCTATTTTGGATGCGAGGGGGGACCAAAATCGCCCAGGGGGACCAGTCGAAAACGAGGCTGGATGTCTAAGGGGGGGACCATTATAGAGCAGTTTTTGCCACGAATTGGTCCCCCGGGGGACTACTTCAGAGGGGGGACCGGACCGGATGCTACACCGGGACTGCCCCATATTACATGTAGAACACTTGATCGGTAGAAAGCGTTAGGAAGGGTAAAACCAGAGGCATAGATAGGATACGTCTCTGGGTAAAACCGACGCTAATCTTGCCAGTATCGTCGCCCGCAACCACTGACAGAGCCACCGGGAATCCTCAGTTACAGGGGTCGCCGTGGCCTCAAGTTTGCTTTCTGTAAATTCACTTTTTTCCTCTCAGCTCCTTCTCTCTCTGTGACATGAACTGGAAATGCGTAAACTAAAAGAAAATTAACATACGGAAGTATTTCCTTCCTTGCTGTCTCTATCGGCGCTGTCTACATTTTATTTTTTATTTTATTTTATTTTTTTGGGGGGGGGGTCGAGCATACCGAGTCTCGTTTCGTGTCCGGTGACGATTTTGTATAACCCGGAAGTGACATCCGGGATGAAAAGCCAGCCACAGGTCGCTAAACAAGACGCATTCTCAAGGATCCTGCCTTCTTAGGCGTTTTACTTGAACGCCCTATCATAGGTGGAACTTTCGCTGAAGTTCATTTGTCCGTTTTGGCGGTCTCTTACCTATGCACTGTGCCTAAATGTCTGGTTCGAAGCTTAGAGAAGGCTTTCACCGAGTTGAACTGAACAAGACAGTATGGGAGGTTCCTGCTCGCTACCAAATGCTGTCCCCGATCGGCGTTGGGGCCTATGGCCAAGTCGTGTAAGTTGCCACATGATGATTCCGGATATGCTTGCTAAAGTTTTAGTTCGCATCATTTGCATTTTTTTAGCAGACCATGCGAAACGTTGGTATGGGAGTTGCTATGGAGAAGGAAACATGAGCCGTTCTGATCGATGTCTTTGTATGAGTAAGCCGTCACTAAAAATTGTGATTGAGTCAGCTTTGACTCAACAGGTAGTTCCTAGAAGATTTTTTTTTTTTTTTTTTGCATAACATCATGCAAGCAGTGAAAAACAACACGGTATTAGCGGTCCATAAAGTGACGTTTGGATCATGTTTTGTATTCGCATAATGTACTTTGATGAAGATTTTAGCATACATGTATACATGTATGTCATTCATTATTGTGTGTGTGTGGGGGGGGGGGGGGAGTTGGGGTAATCTGCTACTGACAATGACACTTTCTCTAGCTGGTGTCAAACAGTTTAGTGTTACTAGAGTTGGCTCAGACTTTCCTGATTCAGTGATTGCCTGAAAACCCACACTGACACAGCGACTTTCTCAGTTGCTGCATAAAAAAAAGAAGTCAGAATGATTGTGACTGCAGGAAAGATGTGTGCATGTGTTATCTTAATTCTTTTTAATGTGGTCCACCAACAATGCTCAGTGCCTGCTACTGTTAGTGTTGTCCTAATGTGATTTGAACAGTGCTGGTGGTGTACAATGAAGCAACTTTATACTGACTGTGTACTTGCATGCATCCATTTAAAAAAAAAAATAAAAAAAAAATACACTGTTCAATTACAGATCTTCAAACGATGAGGTCACAGCAACCAAGGTGGCTATAAAGAAGTTGGCCCGCCCATTTCAGACTGCCATCCATGCCAAGCGAACGTATCGTGAACTTCGAATGTTGAAACACATGAACCATGAAAATGTATGGATGAGTTCTTGCTACAGAATTTATATTAGTCTTTGATACTAATCAGTGCTAAAGTTCATTAAGGTTAATCTGTTAGTATTGTTGAGACCGCTCTCTGGAATGCGGCATTTAATTTTAAACAATGGAACGTGTAAGCAACTGTCAAAATGCCCTCAGCCTCAGAATACCGTCCTTAAATCAATGAACTGATGTCCGTGAGGCATTTGTTTCACCTGACCTTATTTTTAGGACATGCAGGGAAAGAAAGTAGACTAATCATTTACTGTCAGACCTGAAAAGTTGAGTCAGTTTACAGGTATTGATCTGTATGTTATGTATGCAAAGCAATGATGCTACGGATCAGCAAATGGTGATCAGTCCACTGCAACTCACGCTAAATGCTACTTTTTCAACAGGTTATCAACTTACTGGACTGTTTCACGCCAAGCCTCACACTTGAAGAGTTCGGTGATGTGTGAGTTTTATTTTGATCTTGAGAACTATCCTCCAGATATACAGTTTTTCATAACATGTGCAGAGTACACCTATATTTTTGACACTAATGACAGGTTAAAAACCCTTACTCATCCTGATGCTCGTACGAGTAATGGACCGATTTCTTTTACTAGTTTTAGTAAGCAGTTACTCCTCCTGTCCTATACTACTACTTGTTTGTTGCCTCTAGAGCAGCTGGATCTGGACCGTTTGCAATTGTGCATAGCTCATCTATTGTACTGTATTTGTAATCGAATATGGAGGACTTTGCATCCGCAGTCCAAACCAAAATACAAAGGTCGGCCTGTGTTAATCTCAGATTTTTGTCTTCTCTGTAATGGACCTAAGGAGGAAACGATGTCACAGTGCTTTCTGGATTCTGAGTCTGGCCCAAGGCTTTGCTGATCAGCATATTAAATTATTTATTGTTTTGTTCTTGTTTGGCAGATACATGGTGACACCACTTATGGGCGCCGACCTCAACAACATCTTCAAGACACAACGACTTAGTGACGACCATGTGCAGTTCCTTGTCTACCAGATATTACGTGGGCTTAAGTACATCCACTCTGCAGGCATTATTCACAGGGTAAGTATGTTTTGTAGATTTTTAAGTGGTTTATTGGCAGTTATCTGCTAGGGCTTTCAATTTCAGTATGTATAGAAATAGAATCATCTCAAGAGTGCTGAGTAAAATTATAAAGTAAGGCTGATGCAGGGGCTATGGAGATAGTGGATGCATGCAGCAAGAGAGGAGGAAACAAGGGGGATCATGGTGGAGATTTTGGACTTTGTTGTTTTTTCACAAGGTTCAGATTTGGTAGTGTATGTATTAGGTAATAAACATTTTGTAGATAATTACAAAAAAACAACAAAAAAAAACAGCATTATATTTCGGCAAGCGTGGTGCCTTTATCAAAAAGTTGTACAAGTCAATATTTTGTATTTATAATGTAAATATTTATAAATATTTATAAATATTTTGTACACAGGTTTATGAATGTAGGGCCCTAATCTGTGTTAATGTATTTTACCGTGTCATGTTTTTTTTTTATAACGACCCCAAAGAAAATGATCCCTGTGGGAAAAACTTTATTGCATCTAACTCTGAATTTTGTGTTTTTCTTTTGAACAGGACTTGAAGCCCAGCAATATAGCTGTAAATGAGGACTGTGAGCTGAAGGTATGGCATAGGCAAACATTATTGGTGCTGTTTCAGTTGCCAAGTTCCGGCAGCTTGTTAGGATTTTGCCAGAGCTTTCTGTGCTCTCTTTTTCCTGTGCATCACACAGTTACCATGCACATACAGTTTGAGTAAAGAGTTAAAACTATAATAATAAATTATAATAAAATGGTCCGTGATCTGAAAGGAGGAAAAGTGTGTTGCGTTTTGGGACGCAGTGGCAAAATCACAAACGCGCGTCTGCTGTTCAAAGCAGACATGTTACATTAGGGGCGTCCCTGAGCATGCACCCCTGATTTTTTTTTTTAACTCTAATACAGATTAGTGCATTTTGGCATGATTTTAAGTATTTCAGAGGAGAGAACACTTTTTTGGAGAGGAAAGTGTTTACAATCAGGCTACAATCTGTGCAGTTTGGTGCGTTTTTGGTATGACTGTAAGTGATTCAGATGAGGAAACGCACTCTTTTGGAAGAGGAAAATTTTAGTCAAAGGTGGGAATCCACCAAAAGATGAAAGATTTTAAACCCTGAATAATCTTGAAGACAGACATGTATCTGCTGCCTTTTTGCTTGGAAATATTTGTTTTGAGGTATCGCCTGTGAAGCAGAAATTAATTGCCATATATTTATATTAATTATTATACTTATACTACCTTAGGAGTGGGGTGGGTGTTTGGGGGATTTAACGTCCTTTTCCACCACATACGGGTGATAGCAAAGACGGGGCAACGATGAAAAAGGCAGCACAAATATTTGGCCCCAGCCAGGATACGAACTCACGACCCGAGCAACTACCTTAGGAAAACTTGCTGGTATTAACCAGTGATGTTTAGTTTTGTACTTCTCAGATCCTTGATTTTGGGTTGGCGCGGCATGCGGAGGACGAAATGACAGGCTACGTGGCAACAAGATGGTACCGTGCACCAGAGATCATGCTGAACTGGATGAAATACAACAACACAGGTTTGACACCACCTCTCTCTCTCTCTCTCTCTCTCTCTCTCTCTCTCTCTCAATTTGTTGTGTGTGTGTCTCTCTCTCTCTTTCTCTGACTCTCTCTCTCTCGCGCACGTGTGTGTGTGTGTGTGTCTCTCTCTCTTTCTCATGCGCACGTGTGTGTGTCTCTCTCTCTCTCTCTCAGTTTGTGTGTGTGTGTGTGTCTCTCTCTCTTTCTCTCTCTGACTCTCTCTCTCTCTCTCGCACGTGTGTGTGTGTGTCTCTCTCTTTCTCATGCGCACGTCTGTGTGTGTGTGTGTCTCTCTCTGTCTCTCTCGTCCACGTGAGAAAGAAGAGAAATAATAATAAGACTGCACGAATTCCATACATGTTTATCCTCGCTGTTCATTGCTCCGTCCACAAGCAATCAGTTTCTGTCAGAAAATCTGTGAAGGACTGCATTCCTGTGCTGTGTTGTTTTTGCCAGTTCTTGGTGACTACTATTACATGTAGTGTGTTGACCTTGTGTTCCAGTGGACATCTGGTCAGTCGGCTGCATCATGGCAGAGATGATCACGGGCAAGCCTCTCTTCCCTGGAACTGACCGTATCCTTTTCATTCTTTGTCACTCGGGTCTGTCGTGACTGTGTGCATTGCCCATTTACTGCTCACTGCGTTAAGCAGTCAGAGATGTTTATGGGCAGTAGAGATGCGTACACGCATGTGGACTGGTGTGAAATTGGGCGGAAATTATGAACTTTTTTTTTTTTTTTTTTTTTTTTGCTGCCCCAACTCTTTGCCAACTCCAGTGGTGTTCCTCCCAGGTCATGGGTGGAACCCACAGAGGACTCGGAAGCTGGGACAATTTTTATTATGCATGATGATGGAGATAAGGATGATGGTAAGATGATGCTATGGAGGTCCATGTGGTTTGGGACTGCGGGACAGGGCCGCATTCCACGCTTCCTGTCATAAATATCCCGGCATTAACCAGGCCCGGGAACTACGGCACCTGCGGTGCCGGCCGTGTAATCATCCACATCATAAGACGTGTCATACTAAGGGAAGCACCCCCAAAGTCGCACCCGTGAAGTGGGTGAAACTCGCCTGTGTGGCAACAGCCTCCCCATCGGGCCCATAGCACACCCGCTCTGGGTAGGAGCCGACCTAGGTAGGAAAAATCCCGCTTGCCTCGGCTGGGACTCGAACCCGGGTCTCCCGGTCCATGATCCGAAGTGCTAACCACTACAGGAAATTATGAACTTGTGCAACTGTACAGAAAGACAAGGAGGTAAAAGAGTGGGAATATTGGCAGTGTTTTACCGTTGGCTGCTAGAGGAGGCTGTTAAATGCATGCATGAATTTTTTTTTTCTTAAATATTCCTGATACAGCGTGATCATCCTTGACTTTAGTTTATCAGACATCGACCAGTTGACGCGGATTCTGCAGCTTGTGGGCTCCCCCAGTGACTACCTGTTTGACAAGATCTCAAGTGATGATGTAAGTTGTTAGGGTAGGATGTAGGTCTTTGAGTGTACTGAGTATAAAATCTCCCCATTGTCTCAGTGTTGTTTGTAAAAGACTGTAGTACATGTACTTTGGTGTCTTATCAGTTGTACTTCAGTAGCATCATATGAGAACAAGAGAAAGGGCGCAGCTAGATAACTTAATGATTAATGTTTGTAATCGTAATGATTTTTATTGTCGGTTTTGTCTGAGCAGACAGTACAATTTCCCTTCGAGGGACGAGTAAAGTGATATCTTATGTTATCCTATCTTAATACACTTGGAATGTTTTTCTTCTGCAGCATGTTAGCGTAATTGATCAGTGTTCTTTTTCCTTTCTTTCTCTTTTTAATACATTGGGGCCCACCACGGTACACAGACATTCTTGATGAACACTTGTCAGTGTAAACATCAGAGTGATGTCGGCATATTTGATCTTTGTGGCTTTCACCTTCTTTGTTTTTCTGTCCTCAAAAGGCCAAGAAATTCATCCGGTCCATGCCAACCATGAAGAAAAGAGATTTCAAGCAAGTCTTCAGTATGGCAAACCCAGAAGGTACTTCCTCTCTTTCTCTCTCTGTTACACACACACACACACACACACACACACACACACCATATTTAAGTCAGTCTGTGATCACAGTAACACGATTAATAATGATAATAATTCACATTCAGTTGTTGAAAGATGTTGTTCGACTAAGTTGCTGAGATAAAAGTAAACAGTGTAGTTTCGTGTGTGTTTGAAAGCTATCGACTTGCTGGAGCGGATGCTAGACCTGGACACAGAGCGGCGCATATCAGCCACTGAGGCATTGGCCCACCCTTACCTAAGGCAATACGCTGATCCTCAGGATGAACCCACTGCTGAGCCATACGACCAATCTTTTGAGAATCTGGAATTGTCCATACCAGAGTGGAAACGTGAGTACTCACTATGCAGTGGCGTATGCCAAAACTTGCAATACATGTCATCTGAATAAGAATATATTTAGATCTAGTCACAGTGGACTGTGTGCGTGTGTGTGTGTTTGGATGGATGTGTGTGTGTGTTTATGCCCCCTTGAGTTAGATTTAGAATATAATCCAAATGAAATACAAAGTTTGATGTGCCAAAGCTTTTCTGCTGTAGCTGGTTTGGACTACGTAGGCTAGTACATGCAGTGCATGTCATTTGTAACTTATACTAAAAATATCTGATCCGTGTCATTTTATGAGTCTTAAAGTCAAGATTTGTCAGTTTATTTCTGTTTGAGTGCAGAACCTCAGAAAACCTTGCAACCCTGGGGTCAGTTCAAACTTATTCAGTTGAGTTGTTAGGCCAAGGAGTGTTATGAACAAGGCAGCCTGAAAAAAAAAAAAAAAAAAGGCTCATCATGACCTTACAGGTGGTGGTGTGACATAGATTAAACATGCTGTTTTGCTGCAAACCTTCAATATTGTAAATTAGCATTGTTCTTGCAGCATACTGTTGCATCACATTGAATCTGTCTGTTGTGTCTGCAGGTCTGGTGTATGAGGAAGTCGTTTCGTTCGTGCCCCAGCCCCTGCCTGGCATGGATGCGGAATAGTCTGTCACTGCTTGCCTTCAAGTGGGTCAAGAACTGCAACCACTGCCTCCTGCTCCCCCCCCCCCCCTTCCCTCACCCTCTCTTTACCTCACCATCTCCATCTGGGCAAACTCACCGTTGTTCACTGACTCTCCGTGAACGCTCCAAGACATTAACTACAAAGCAATCAAAAAGTGTAAAAAAACAACAACAAAAACTGTTTTGTGTGAGGATGAGGGGTGGATGTGATGCAGCAGCACTGTGGGAAATATGAGCACTCTTTTGTACCAAACTACTGCGCAGTGCTGGAAGCTTCCTAGCTGAGTGAAACCTGTAATGTTACAGCTGCTGGGGCTGTGTCCAATGTTTCTACGTCTAGGGGACTTTCCTCCCCATCTGAAATCTCTCTGCACCCTCTCCAAACTGACCTATCAGATAACGATTTGTGGTGACTGGTGGCGAAGGAAACCTTCCAACAGTTTGAACACGATTGTGATTTTGAAGGGGAAAAAAAGAAGTCAGCAGTGCCCTAGAATACATAAATTTTTATACATTTTCCATCAGTTCTCAGGTCTTTACCATCAACAGGAGAAAATAATCACACTTTCTTAGGTGGCCTTGGCAGTGTTTTGCTCATCACGACAGAGTAAGTGAATGCTGTCTGCAGAAATGAATCAACTTGTTGTGTTGCTACACTTCACAGAGCAGCAGAGATTATGTGTTTGATACTGCTGTATGGCACTCTGTTGGTAGTTGGAAACAAGGGGAAGCAGGGAACGTGGAGGCCTCCACATGTAAGACAGTACATGTAACTCAGCATGTGCTTGGTACATGTATATATATATATGTTATCACCTTGAAACCTTATTTGCCAATCTCTCTGCCAAAGTATCATGCAGAATCGAATACAAGTATTGGATGAAAGAATGTGGGGAAAAAAGAGAATGGTGAAACAGTGTTGTAATAGGGAATACATTACATGTACTACTTTAAAAAATCTTAAAACTGAACAAAAACTGCAATTTTTTATGCTTACAGCTTATAGTAATAGAAAAATTAAAGTTGTCCTCGCCCTCCCCAGATAATCATTGTCTTTTGGGTGTGAAGCATTTAATCTTTGCTGCTTTTTGTTTGAAAGCAAGACACTTGAGTCACTTGCTCTTACGTTGGTCTCGTTAATTTGTGCGTGTGCTACCCCTTCGTAGGCATCTAATAGGTTTATATTTTAATGGCTTCCCCCCTGCAGTTTTTTCCTCTCGCTCGTTCTCTTCAAAGGGGCTGGCTACCGTATGTTGCTGTAGGGAACTTAAAAATTATTCAGATTATTGATGATTACGGTGATTACTTTCTGTAAATAATCAGCAAGGGATCTTATTTTTTCAGCTACAGTAGTATGAAAACTATCATTATTATCTACAGCTAATATGAACACATTTTGCGGCTTTTATTATGATTATCATAATTGTTTCTGTTACTATTTCATCCTCAACTTTAAATTTGTACAACCATGGTTTTGCATCTGTCCTAGAGCATGCATATATACAGTCAGCGTGACTGGAGAGCATTTGAAAGAAGAATCAAAGATAGATAGTCTGAGCCTTGAGTGATAAAGGTGTGCATTTTTTTTGGGAGCAATGTGTGTGTGTGTCATTTTACAAATGGTGTAGAATAGTTTGGTATTGTTGGAGAAGGTCAGAATACCAAGGAGAGTTGTGTGACTGTTACATATGAAAGAGCACCGTAGGTTTGAAATTTGTTATCTGTATTTTGTTTACTGCTGTCAGGTTTTCCAGTGAGATGTGTATTTATTTTGTGTTGGTTGGTTTGCTCCTCTGTGAATCATGTAGAATCTGGTATACATATTTCTTACTTGTGTATTCCATGTCTTTTCGCATGTGTATGCTGCGGACACACCTGTTATGTACATACCAAGTCTTTTCAACTGTCAAGACAAGCATATTGCAGCATACAGTGTACATCATGTATTACAGTTCAGAAGAATTTGTTTGTTTGTATGTCTATTCATTTCTTCTTTAATCTAGTACTGTAAAACTGATTGGAATTTTGCACCAGTAGTTTGCTTTAAAGTGGAGTGTTTGGTGTCCAGAGGTTGTTCTCAGCCCACAGAACTGAAACAGGCATGCTGCGGGCACTGATATAACTTTCAAAGAAATGTTGCAGCCTGCTTTTACTTCTTTTTTTTTTCTTTTTCTTTTTTTTTTTTTCTTTTCCTCCTCCAATTTGAAATACTGCTGGTTGATATTTTTGCTGTAAAGTTCATGGTTAGCATCCCAGTTTAAATGTGTGTACAGCTCAGGCTGGTAAAAAAAGCTGAGAATGATTTGACTGACCGAGAAATATGTTTCAGATCTTACTTAGAATATATCTGAGGTTTTGTTTATGTGTTCGTTATAATTTTCAACTGATTTTTTCCTTGTTATCTCTATTTTATACCTAATGTATGGCATATGTAAATAAAAAGGAATGTTTTTCACATGCAGTAAATGCCATCAGACTTTTTTAACATGTAGAACTCAGCAGCCTGGTATGTTTAAACATGTACCTGTATGCCACTTACAGCTGTCATTTCAAGTGAGGTTCATCCATACCCTTTAATGAGGAATTTACACTTGCCAGCTTCCGCTCACAGGGTAATCCATACTGCAAATGGATCCTCACTGTGGCTGGTGATTCAAACAGCACAGTTTCCATTTCCACAGTGTTCAGTAGTGGAGTTTTCCAGATTGTGAGGAGAAGTATTGTTGCGTTCCATTCTCACAGATGTAAATATTAGCTATTGTTGAGATGTGACGCCGGAGCTTCTCATGATCATGTGACGGTTGACCTAATGGTGGGTCAGATTTTGTCAGCGGTACACTTGTGCAGCTTGGTTTTCTTGTTTCAGTGTGATTTGATTAGCATAGCTGACCTCTGCTTTTACGGATAAACCTCTTCTAGTGTGATATATCGGGATACAGGCATAAAGAACACAATTTCCAAGAGTTAGTGTCTCCATTATAAGTGTCAGTGATGTTAGGACAGTGAGCATGTTGAAATTGGATTGGATCAGTCTTCTAAATTCTGTTCTGAGGATTGCATTGGGCAAAACCAATTTTTTTTTTTCCTACCAAGTTACATTAATGGTCCGCTCAGATCCAGAATTAAGGGTGGGAAAGTGAAGCATGGGTTCTGTAAGAAGGTCGAGGTGCAGGTCATATTCAGTACATGTACTGCATTCACTGATGGCTAAGACCACATCTAGTTTGAGTATCATTCCAGGAAATTTGCTCAAAGTCTCGTGCCGTTTCTAACTGTAGGTACATTTCCCAGTACACAGGCACTCTGCCATAGTGGATCAAAACTGTTCAAATACTTCTGTGGGGTAACGTGGTGTTTGTGGCGGATGATTGTCTAAGCCAGCTACTGAAGAATGTGTGGTCAGCGTTACAATGAACTTCATCTGCTACAGTTCATTGTTCATAGAGCACTGGTGGTAGAACCAGCACCAGTGTTGAAACATGATGTTTTTTTACGGTGATGGCCTGGTACTGAAGATGGCCTGCACGCAACAGCGATTCTAATCTGACTATTGAGGTGACGCCTAATTGTATCGTATCATTGAGTTCGTTGGCTGTTAGCATTAAACCTCATCATGAGTGTAAGGCGACTGTGATCGAAAGTGGACGGTGGTTCTGTTGCATTGATAGATGTTGATAGTCCGGTGCGCTTACTTAACCTCAAGAAGGCTGCCCTTGTAGAGTTGACATGCACGCTGACATGCACATCTACACATGGGTGGCAGTTCTATGTGATCACAAAAACAAAACAGTTTTTAACAGTGTATAGCCCTTGTTACAGAGAGTACAAGTTTTGTGTGGGTGAGTGGCTTTTGTTATGGATTTGACATACCTTCACCTCCATTTACTTCCAATTTAAGCAGATAGCAATGGGAATCCTGTTACGTGTACCTGTCTAGCAATATTATTGACCACAAACACTTTTCACAGTATGAAAACAACTGTATATGTGACAGCTGTATTTGCAGCTGCTTAGCACTATGCTTTTATTTCCAGCAAGGAGTATATTTATGATGACAGGGACTCGATGGCCAAGCGTTTGTTGCAGAGTACAAGACAACTGATGTAGAGTTCTTGACACAGTTGGGTGCATGGTGTATACAAGCCTGCAAACTCTTTGATGGGAAGACTGTCCATTCGCTTTAGCATTACATATACAGTGTTTAGGGCTATTGACTGTTGCCAGCTTGGTCACTTCTGTAAGATTTGCCATGCTCCCTGTAGGAGGTCTGTCACGAATGTATTTTTATGCATCCTGAAGTAGTTTCACAAGTAATTGTCTTCTAGGGCCCTGAGAGTAGTTTTGTATGTACCGCAACGGGCCAGGTTGCATTGCGAGGGCAGTCAAACTTTTGTACATAGTTTGTTTGCATAAAAATTTGTCCCTAAATGATCAGGTGAACAATTATGTGCATTGATTGTGCATGTGTATGTCTTTTTATTCAAATAATAAACATAGTTCTACTTATGTATCACTTCTTGCATTGTCAATTTGAGAATCTGTGGCCTCTGGTCAGAGATGCTGATCGTGTGTAATGCATCCACTGCGTGTGTACACAGCACGTTACATTTCTGAGTATGCAACGGGGCTGAATTATCTTGTAAGCAGTAGTTTCACTCATGTGTGGTACAGTGTTCAAGACACCAGTGTAGTTCACTGCTCAAATATCTCTCACACACACAGACGATTGTTCTTCATTAATTTTATTCCAAAAATAAGGAAGAAATATTTTTCTCTCAAACAAAACTTATATAAAAAAGAAGAAAATGTCAAAAAAATTCAAAACTGAACGGAAACTCAAAACAGAAAATGCAAAAACAGAAGGGACATAGTGAATCAGATTTCTTCTGACTTCCACGTAAACTAAACAGATTTAGAAACCATCGATGTTTACCTTACATCTACCCTTAACACATGTTTTTCCACTCCTCTAAAAGGATCCCCTACAGAGTAAGAATTTGACAGCAATACCAGTACAAGATAAGATGTAGTGGAAATCCTCCTTACATTACATTATGCAGACAACCACTTATTTCAACAGAGCAGTAAGCAACCCTAGCAGCGGAAAGCCTTTGCAGATCGGGAATATTGGTACTGCTGGAAGATAAAAGGTATTAAAATGTGTTCAAAACACCTGCAATGTGACAGATAAAATGTAAGCAGAACAGTTTAGTTCCGTATTTGCTCTTACCTACAGTGTAAAGTTAACCTGACGGAGAACTTTAGTAGTTGTACTTGTACATTTCAAAATTTATGGATATCTTAGGACATGCATGAATTGGCAAATTTCTAATCAGGGAAGCTGAACTGGTGTTTATCTTCAAACCATTCCATCTGTAAGCAAGGTTTCACAATTCTCTCACTTTTCATCACTGACTAAAAATTTTAGGGACTTGGATCATGCATGGCAGTAAAACTATGGATCTGTTGACAGTAAAAGAGAAGAATCTAACTTTTCCTCCTGCTGTAAAAGAAGAGAACAGAGCAGATTTAAAACCACAGTTCTCGCATGCAGTAAATTCTTTAAAACAGATTCTGACTGATTTTGATGTGTTTGTTTCCCACCTTGATGCAAAAACCAACCAGAATTTCTGATACAAGAAAGCTCAACCCCATAGAAGATGGCCTACCACAAGTAGAAAAGGAAGCCAGGAAATAAAAGGAAAATGAGAGCACATAAAATACACAAGGCTACACAGTCTTCTCTTTGATGCACAAAAATTCCAGGCAACCTGCACTCTGGAAGCACAATTGAACATTTACTTCGGCTGAGGAAAACTTCAAACCATACAGCACTAAAAAGATCAAAAGGTCAGCATCTTCACATTGTCAGAAGACAGCAAAATCAGGATGAAAATATATATACCATTTTGTGCACATAAACATCCTTGTTCACCTGAGATGAAATTCATCAAATAAAATTACAATCAAATTCTGAGAAGGCAATTTTAAACACTCATAATAATGGATAAATATTCAACATTATGACATAATAAACATACAACATACAAATCCCCTATTGGACTCAAAATGCACCAAAACAAACTGAGAAAATAAGCGCACATGGGATGTTCAAACATACACAAGCTCTAAGCACTTCTGCTTACAGCACAACAAACCATCACAAAATTAACACTGTATCCCATCACCCAAAATCAGCACTTCTCATCCAACAGAAATTTATGACAAGTGTAGAAATGATTGTGGTGAGGTAGAAGCATGGTACAAAACAGGTAAACTGTTCAAGGAAAAGAAAACAGAAAAAAAGAATTCTGTACATTCACAAACATGCCAAATGATGAGGCATGTACCAAATTTCATCCAAAGATGAGTGAACTTTCGTCAATTCATTTAAACACGACATTCTATATACTTGGTGGTTGTTTGCAAAGACCTGTGCAAGTCTTATTCATGTTACAAGACAGATTGCAAATAACATTCTTGCGGAAACAAAGTTACTATAAACAACCAATCAGGAACTTGTCCATATGACAAGCTGACAAACTGTGACAAAGTAGAAACCACCCCACACTCAGATTCAATGCACGTTCAATACAAGTACCATCATTTATACAAGAAAAAAATTAAATGCACCAACATTTTTGTTGCAGACAATTATCAAATCACAGGTTAAGTTTCACACACATACAAATTTCATAAGAGAAATTCAATGGGTTTGGAATGTATACTGGAACACTTTCCAAGAGATATGAAGGTTGGCATGAAGTCAAAATATTTGCATGACTCAAGGAATGTAGAAAATAACCAATCGCCCAAGAAACCAAAAAATCACACAAAAACGTGTTGAAACAGCAAGCCAATTTTATAACAAGAATAAACCAACAAGTTTAAATATGCACCATTTGTGTACCTGCATCGAAGCAAATGGTCATATACACTGCACTTTTATGCAATCTATATGAGTATTATGCAACCAAACCAGCTGTTTCCGCTGGAATACTCAAAAACTGTGCATCCACCATAATTCAAGCCCACAGGGACACAAGAACTGCTGTAGAGCTTAACCATTATTTCAGTCAGCAAAAAGTATCCCCAGTGGATAACTTCAAGGCCATCAGTCCTGTCATTGCCTTAAATAGGGCCGATTTATTTAATGCAGGGAACTGCAGCCGACTAAATTGACTCACAGCAATATCACAAGACTTTCACTTTGTAACAAGATAAATGCACCCATCCAGATGGGCTGTATAAATGCATCACAAGTTTTGTTGAGGTATAGCGTAAATGAAGGCAGTGTTGAACTGCAAACAAGAAAACCATTTTCCTGCTGACTTTTATGTCAATCCCTTAAGGTGTTCATCACATCAGCATCAACAGACCAAATAAAAAAGCACACAATTTCAATTTGCTTGAGAAAACACACGCACACCCCCCTACATCATGTCTATGTGCTACAATTCCTGCGCGGGCCTCTACAGCCACATAAGACACTGTGCCAGCATCAATGTTGGAGACCAACCTCAGGGCAACATTCCATAGTCTTATCAGACTAAAGGAGCCTACAATTCAGCTGTGCAGTGACATCATTACTGGTAGTCCTAAGCACAGCACTCAAATACCAACTATCTTATACAGAAAAGTCTCCAAAATTCTTATCCAATTCTTATCATGTACATAAATCCATTTCTTGTCACAACCCTGGCCTCAATGATAAACAGTTTGCCAAAAAAACAAAACACAATCAACCACCAAGAAAACGACGACTCCCAAAAAACCCCAACAAACAAAAATCCCCAGCCAAACAGCAGGAGCTAGGTTGCACAGTGTGATTCGTGCACACTGTCTACAGTGGAACAGTGTTTTTGGTGTTGCGTGTCAGTGGCTTGTGGTGGCGCATGGCGTCCATATTGTGCTGCCAGTACCAGCAGGTGCGGCAGAAGTACCGGAAGCACTGGAGCTCCCTGCAGAAGTATGGCCCCTGCTGAATGGCACACAGGCTGCAGATGGCATCCTCCAAGTATGGATCCACTTGAATCTTGGAGAAAATATGCAAAACCACAACCTTTTAAAGTTTTATCTAGCTCATTCCAATCTATCCTTTTGTTTTGGGTTTTATCGCTGGTACTTGTTCTTGGTTTTTAATTGTCTCTGTCTATCCCTTATTGTTTCTACTCAGTCGGTGGTGTGTGTGTGTGTGTGTGTGTGTGTGTGTGTGTGTGTGTGTGTGTGTGTGTGTGTGCTTTTACTTTTTACTTGTACTTACGTAGTGTACACTTTTTTTTTTTTTTTTTTAACTTCGGTTTTAGAATGTAAGGCGCCTAGAGCTCACCTCCCGGGGATAGTCGCCCTATAAATATTATTATTATTATTATTAGTTACAGACTTTCCTAGCTGAGGCAAGTATTGTAGTTCAGTACTGGCAAAATTCAGTTCAACCTTTGGAGAAAGACTTGGTTTTGTTGGATTTTTAGGGTGGTGTGTGTTTAAAGCTTTATTTTTGTTTTGTTTTGTTTTGATTTTGTGTAAGTGTGTGTTTGTGTGTGTGTGTGTGTGTGTGTGTGTGTGTGTGTGTGTGTGTGTGTGTGTGTGTGTGTGTGTGTGTGTTTGTGTGTGTGTGTGTGTTGGGGGGGGGGGGATTTTTCTTCTCAGTTTTGGATTTTGTTTTTAAATTGTGCTGACAAGTTAGCAGAAACTAAAGCTGCATAATCATTTACAAATTTCAATCACTTCTCTACAGCCGAATGATGTGCACACCGACTTACCTTTTTTGTGAACTTGGGAGTTTTGATTTCAATAAATGCAGCCTGAACTGCTCGCATGTAGCTTTTCTTGTTGCTGAATGTGACTCGTCCTGACCCTTTTGAAGAAAAAAGGGAAAAAAGGCATTTAAGACATAACTTTCTATATAGGCAATGTACTAAATCAAACCGTTTACTGCAAGCAAAAAGCCTCCAGGAGATCAAACTGTAAAATCACCATTATGCTGCATAAAAATAAAGATCAAAATCTGTAAGCATGATAATTTTCTTACCAATAGGATATTTGTGTTTGTCTGTGTCAATGCCGGCATAAACCACATTGCCAAACAAGTCATTCATGATGTTGCCAAGGATTTCTGCAGTGATCATCCCATGCAGGGCCCCAACAAACACGGTCTTGCTAGAGTCAAGGCGCTGTGAAGGTTGGCGTACATGGTTGCTGTCCGCTAACACCCAAGGGATGATTTGTACCTGCAAAGGACATTGCAAAAATGTGTCAACAATAAATCAGAATATGGTGCTCTCAGCTATGCAAATCACACATGAGGACATGTTGGCACCTTACCTCCTTTGAGCGCATTCTGCGACTGGAGATCTTGTAGTAGTAATCTCCATTACTAAAATCATGAGTACAGGATTGCAGCAGCGAGCGCACAGACTTCTCCATGTCAAAAAGCAGGTACACGTATCCTGTCACAAACAACCAGGATCAATCATAAAACCTTCTCTGACAAGAAGAGACTTGACATGTGTCTGTCCCAAAATAACCAAAAAAAAACCACACACACAAAATAGCCCAATGATAATTTACAGTGAAAATCAACCTAGCTATACAAAATGTCAGGATAGAACTCACAACGTAGCCCAATTATCATTTACAGTGAAAAACAACCTATCCACAAAATGTCAGGATTTGTCATAATTTTTAATATCTCATGTGGCACAACAGCAAGGTTTAATTGGTACTTTTCATACAGCCTGATTTTAAAAAGGAACTGAATCAGAAGATACTTTAGAATCTGTATATTACTCACCATCCTTTCCTGGCCACTCAATTTTCAGAGGTCCAAACTTGTTGAAGGCAGACTGCAGTCCAGCTGTAAACAAGAAGCATCTATCTTTAAACTATCTATACTAAATAAAGCCTCCTTTAGAAAGACAAACTGCAAAAAGAAAATACTCAGCGACCAACACTATACTCAGAATTGGTCACAGATGCCTGTGAAGTACAACAAAACGCTTTTTTGTGTACAGATACAAGTAGCGTGCAAGCACTCACAAGGTGTTGTTGCAAAATCCCCACCCTAGTAATGTGAAAGTGCTTGTACCCTCCACAGAATACGACCACAATAAAATGCACAATATTCTGGCATTCACTGGACAAATTTTCTTCAGAAATATTTTACTGTTAAGGGAAGGGCAATTAACCCACAAGCAAAGTTGGGTTTGAAGGATAGATACTGATGTTCTATGTTGCACCTGCTCAAAAGTTTCAGATGCAAGAGCACCATTTACTAACAATTAAGTAAACAATTATGCTGAAAATACAAGTGACTGGTGCCTACTGTGTGCCGTCATGTTGCCTGTTGGAGTGAGTCACTAACACTGCGAGAAGCAGGCTCTGACAATGTTTTTGTTTGTGACTATACACCTGTAAACTTTTGTGGCTCCCGGCCGTATTCCATGATTTGCCTTGCTGACTAAAACAACTGAATGCTTTGCACTGTAGCATCCTGTCATGCATGTGTTATCAGCACACAAGATGTGCTGGCAGTTACCATCCTGGCCACATCACAAACCAAGCGTTTTCTGTTTTCATTTGCGAAGGAGCGTCAGCAAAATGGCAGCTTCCATGCACTGAACTTAAGCACTGTTCTATGCCTATTTGTGACTGAACAATTTCTTTGCAACCCGTAATTTTGAGCAGAAATGATTCCGAACATTATCCACCAATGAAACCCAACTTTGCTCTTGGGTTGCTTTGCCCTTTACCTTTAACAGATAAACATTGACTGTAAATAATTTCAGTGAAGCCACTTATACTGAATTACCTGCACAGAAAGCTGTGAAAATTTGAAATTCTTACTCTCAGTAATGTCCCAGGGAACACCACCAACAAAGACTTTCTGTGAGTAGATCGGGTTCTTGTGTAATCGAGGGGGCAGCTGTCCACTCCACGTGCATGTTGCTTCGCTCACCGCTGAAACGCATCATTCTCATATCATTTGTTTGCACCATTTTGAAGTTGAAGCATTGTGGAAATACAGGAATGAATGTGCATTACTTCTTCACCAATGGTTTTTTCCCGATACAGCTGGCAAAATAACATTTTCAATGATATCATAGTCATTTGATATATTGACAAACTTTAAATTTGATATAGGTCTCAAATATGCAATGGTCAGTCACGGCAGCAAATAGCAACCTCTTGACAAATACAAAATAATAAGAACACCTCTCATAATTTATTAATGGAAAGTTCTGTACTTCATTTTGAACTCATCACTAAAAGAATACTAATACTAAATACAAAAAAATTACCAGCAGCATTTCTGTGAAGGCGAGCAGCTCTATCAATAGCGTATGGATCCACATTAGTCATGTAATGAGGACCGATGGGTGCATTCCAGGCACGATCTCCCAAAACTTCCCCAGTCGCTGCATCCATGCCGAGGCCTGGGTACACAGGAGCCCCAGACTGGTAGGCTTGATACAGCTGGTTGGCTAACTCAGCCGCATTGCTCTGCTGACGCTCCGTCAAAGTCATGGCACGCTGGGAGGATAACACAGACAAAACAAGCTTCATCACAGGTGCAAACCTCGTTAAGTAAACCCAATATGCCCCCTGATTACAAGGCAGAATTATCAAATATCTGAGGAAGAAGAAAACACACTAGTACAAGATTTTTACCCAAAACAAAAATACATTAGATTTTTGTTTTTGGTAAAAATCTTCTTTTTTTTTAAAAATACATTAGATTTGTACAAAATGATAAGTTTTAGCAATCCCAAAACTCTGAAGACATATTTCAGTAAAGACACTCCATAGACATTTTCCAACATTACAGACCACATCTACACACATAACAGACCACATCTACACACATAACAGACCACATCTACACACATAACAGACTACATCTGGTATGTATAACCTGTCTGAAAAAAGAAAATGCAGCATAAATAATAATAATAATAATAATAATGAGTATTGTATAGGCGCTTTACCCAATTTCATGAATCGGCTCAAAGCGCCGCGAACTGAACCCAACACGCACGCTCACGTGAATCACACGCATTCTCTCACACACTGGACATAAACACATTACAATCACGTGGTGCGAAGGGTCAGCTCAGCTATTGAAATTTCGGAATTTAGAATTGCATTTATTTTTCAAATTTGGTGGGCTGAACATTTCCAAAGCAGAGGGGGAGGAAGCCAGAGTACCCGGAGAGAACCCCCGACGATCGGCCCGAATGAACGGTGCCACATACGAGAAAGAAAAATTCTTTGCCCCGAGTGGGACTCGAACCCCCCACCTCTCGCATTGGTGACAAGTCTCATAACCACTAGACCACCGACCGCCCCTGAATCTGTTCATTAGATACATCAACAGCAGGTCCTAGACTTATGGTCTTCCTTTTTCTGGGATTTTGTACATGATTGTATAAAGCAGCCAGCTGAAGTGTGCTTTCGCTGCTCTGGCCCATCTGGGTGACTGTTTCCAAACTGGTTATTCATGTACATGTACCATCATGTTGTCCAAAGCATTGGCATCTGTCTGATTCTGTGTTTGAGTCTGGTCATACGAGGTCAATGTCCGTTCAGCTTCTGCAGGGGTCACTGGGGTCCTCACAGGGGAGGCCGACTGACGAGACAGCAGGTTAGAGTACAGGATCTTTTCGATGGGTGAAAGAGAAGTGTCTGCCAAGGGACTGACTGATGACAGTGAGCTGTAGTCACTGTAACAGACATATAAAGATAAAATGCATCAAACTACTCTGTACAAAATTCAGAAAAGTGGTGGTATTTGTGAGTCCAGTATTCTCAACTGCTGCTGATGGTTTCATGCAACCACAAAAAACCACTTTCTTAAATCGTAACAGCATGCTACTTTTAATGTATATTACACCCCTGACCAGTCCAAAAGTAACTCTGCAGATGACAAGAGTGGATGGTTAATGAACACTAACCTGGAACTCAAACCAGGTGATTGCTCTCCTTTGATGGCACGAGGCTGGCGTGGCGGAGTGCTGCCGTAGCCACTGCTGTTGTCAAACAGACTCCACTGCTGTGAGCTGCCACCACTACTGGGACTCACACCCGTGCTGCTGGGTAAAAACAGCTGGAATCCTGAAAAATTAAGCATACAGGTAAATGGACAACCATGCACACCAGGGAACAGATGCATACAATTGGGGCAATTGGGTGTGCAAACCGGTGCGCACATTTGAGGAATGAAACCAGGCAACACACACTAGGGTGCACCCTAAGCCTGCTTGACTGAACTAAAACACTTTTTGCATTAGCATGGTCCCCCATTGCAAAAAAAAAACTTTCCAAAATAAATCATGTGGGTGGATGGAGGAAAAGCAACATATGTGTGGTGGGGGGGGGGGGGGCTGTTTGCAAGTCTCATGTTCAATGTCCAACCAAAAAGGTATACTACTTAAACCTGTTCAGCAGACCTTCTTCCTAAGTACACAACTGCTAAGGTTCTTGAACATTAAAAAATCTGACCTGAGTATCCTTGCTGCGAGGTCTGAACTGCCATGGGGTTGGCATAACCTGTACCAGCAGGTACATTTACTGGCTGGCCAGGGGCACCATAGCCAGAAGTTGCTGGTGTGTTGTAGATGTTGTTGTTGTTGTTGTTACTGTAGGCAGCAGACTGTGACAGTGGTACATTTGCATAGTTCAGAACTGACTGCAGTTCTTGGGACAAGACAGAGGGCATGCGCTGCTGACCACTGTAGTCATCTGTAAATGGGAGGAACAGAAAAGCTGTCTAATCACAAAAGATACTATCTTGAATATAACACCCCAGCAGACTACATGACATGTAACTACAAACAATGGCAGAATTAGTGTCGAGAGATAGGTACAACCTAAACCACAATCACTAGCTATTTTCACACTTTGCCGGGGGGCCTCTATTCATGGTCACCTGGAAAAAAAGGCCCAACGGTCTTATCATATCCATAGTGATAAAAGCCTTAACAGGTTACTCCCAGAAACAGGCAGTACAAAAAATACTACAATGATACAATACCTGGAAAATAAAACTTTAGTAGGTACAGCTGGAAAAGGTGTGGGACAACTTTACAAAATTATTTCATGGAAAAGTGACCCCAGTGTCTTGGAACTGTTTTCATCAAATTACTTATTAAATGGACAAAACTGCTGAGTATCAACACCCACCGAGCTTCCTTTCTTGTGCTGTATTCACTGCTTGAGTGAGACTTGTGATATCTAGAGAGTGGTCAAGCAAAGCGTTAATGCGCTTGAAGATGTCCTGGTTGGCAGCAACACTTCCATCATAGTCTTCCACCTTGACGGCTGGGACACTATGACCCTGAAACGGCCCAAAAGATATACATATGCTCACCTAACCACCGACACCGATGGATCTGCACAAAATACTCAGTTTTCGTTAATACGTGTGCGTGAGATAAGGCAAACTGACTGAAAATGGCCCCGTGCAGATGACACTTGGACTGACTGCTGACACTGAAAGACTGAAACTGCCTCTAACCATCACGTTTTCACCGTGCAACACCCAACGAAAACATCGTCAATTCTTACATTAAAATAATAATTTAAAAACAAAACAAAAACTACGCCCGCAGCTTTACACAAGAACTCTTAGCGCTGACGAAATGAACGTTGCCAGAGTGGCTTCCAACCCACGTGGTAGGCCTGAAAATGAAAGTAGCCTAGCTAGCTGCTCAGTTGTCGGCAAGTCGTTTTGTTCCAACTGCACATAAAATACGACAGTCAAAAGACTGAGGCTGGCAGTCAAACAAAACTCAATCGACCAGAAACGAAAACAAAATTACGTTTGCTGCTGCTGCCATGTTTTATCCTAAAACAAACTGGTGCCTCAGTTATTCCGTGGTATCACAAATCTTGGCAACGCTCGATAAAAATGTCGTCTGCATTCGCCGTTGGACTGGCAAGCTCTCTCGCAAAGAACTGAAGAAAATCCTGGAAGCGAGACGTATTTTCTCACTCATTTGACCAGTCGAACGTCGACTGCAGACTGAACTTTCGTCAAGAAGTGTCAAAGTTTTCAACAGCTTACCGAGCTGACCAGCTGAAAGCACGGAATATCCACAAGCTAGAAATTTGCATGTGAATGGATGATCCACACCCTCAGTAGCAGACGGCGACCCGTGTGACGTCACCACCACGAGAAGTTGGAAAGGTCAGCAATTGCACGTGCGCGAGTGCAGTTTGACACAGTTCTCAGTCATCCTGGGTCGCGAAACTGCTAAGTCGGTTCTTTCGATTTCATATTCGCAAATGAGTGATTGAGTTTGGCTCAGAGATGGCGATATACAAAGTAAACTGGACATATCAGCTTCAAGTCAGTTGTCACACCGCAGTCACCGAACGGCGGTCAGTGCCGGAACGCGCGCGGCCAGTTCCGAGTAACAACTGACTGACCCTGTGACAGTGACAGACTCAATCTGTTGACGAATATTCCCCCTCAGCCCCCTGTTCACACACACACACACACACACACACACTGACACACACACACACACACACACACACACACACACACACACACACACACACACACACACACGGCCGTCATTTGGTGAACCACAGCATTTTGTTAAAGAAATTGTTCCTGTAATTATCAGTATCCCTGATCCTGAGACAATCTCCTTATTTTTCTCATATCTTCAAGGTAGAAGGCAGAAAGTCTATCAGTCTAAACAGTGGTGCGTTTTCTGAGGAAGGCGTTGTTAAGCTCGGCCGCCCGGCAGTATGTCCCAGGGCTCTATCCTTGGCCCAATTTTCTTTTGTTTATTCATCAATGATATGCCCCTCTCCATCTCAAACCGGCCCTAGTGTAAGCTGTGACTGATATCAGTGTTTGCTGACCGTGACTCCAAACTGACTCCATGCGTCGGATGTGCACGAGTCAAACGTAAACGAAGTATTGCAGCATAGCCTCACCTGGTGTACCGTCAACCACATAGTGGTAATTAGTACCACCAAAACCAAAAGCATGCTAATAACAACGCGCCAAAAACAACAACGCAAACCGCTATCTCCCCTACGGTTGTCAGTTGGATCGGAGCCCATCGTCTACTATGACGACCACTGAACTGAAGTGGGAAACGCATTTTGATGGTCTCTGTAAATTATTGTCAAAAGATGTATTCTTGCTGTCTAAACTAAGTCGCTTAGTTAGTCCTGACACTAACAAGCTATTCTTTCATGCCCACGTGCAAAGTCATCTGGATTTTGCGTCCACTCTGTGGGACGAGTCAGTGCAGCGAAAATCAGTTCAAAAAGGCCGGTCACAGTAAACTTTGTTCACCGGCGCTGCGCTGTCAAACTCAGTCTTACAGTCGGGTAATCCTAGTACCGACCAAACGTTTAAAATCCTCAAACTTCTTCCTCTAAAACAGCATCTGAAGTTTAACAAATACGGCTTACTGATGCACAGAACTGTTTACTGCAAAGCCCCAACTTGACTTCAAAAGTGACTTCAAGTAGTCAGGGGCCGGCATATCTTCATCAACTCAGATTCAACTTGACTTGAGTTAGTTTCAAACATGATAAACAACACAAGGAACAGTCTGCTCCCAGTGCCTCGTCCAAGGGTTGATATCTATAAATGTAGCCTGTCAGTCTTTCAAGTTCTCAGGGGCATCCGTATGGAACTCTTTACCACAGTCAGTGACGAGTCAGTATCCAAAACTGACGTCAAGTTTCCAAATCAGTTCATAAACTTCAAACAACTTATTCTACTGACTAGCACGACTGACACTGACGGACTCAACGCCGGGTGTTCATGAATATCATGTATTCGGGATTTTATTTTTATTTTTAGTATCAATATTCAGCCACTGCAGATGTTTAATATTTTTGCTCTTTGAGTGCCACCATTTTTTTCCGCGGCCCGCCTTTCAATGACGCGTTCGGGCGACCGGTACCGCTGAGCCACCAAGGAACTTTCTAGTTTGCGCACCTTGCACGACGATTCACCGCAACGCATAATATTCTCATGATGGAAGTGATTTCCGGCCATTTGATGCGACCACCGAAGGATACTCTTAGAAGACGCATTCTGTTTCTTGTTGCCGGCTTAAAACATCGATGTTAGGATTTGTTAGGACAAAGATCGTAGTTAGGCGAGCAGATCCGAGCTGTTGTAGAATTTTGCAGTGATTCTACATAGTCCGCAAACCTCAAGATGGCGACCACCTTTCACTTCAGTCGGGAAACGCCCCCGGATTCCATGTTTAGCGACTTCCAGGCTCTCAGCAAGTTTCAAAATGAGGTGAATACCAAACTTCTCAATACTGCTGATAACCTGTTTCATGGCCGTTCCAAATTTTGCTTACCTGGAGAGATCACAGTATGTGAACAGTGCAAATGCCCGTCGTCTGCTTCTAACTCCAGAGATATTTTGTTTTGGGTGCGTTGGCAGAGCGGTAGATCTATATTTTTTCTCGTGTTTGATGTTGACGACGGAAGTTGTTTTGCTCTGAAAGCAAAGAAGCAGCTGTAATGCTGCCTGTTAACCGCAGGAATGAAGACAGTGTGCTTTAAGTTTCACACTAGGAAGTACAGTACAACTTCTTTTGGACGACCACCCCGTTGGTGAGATAAGAGTGGTCTTAAAAGAGAGGTGGCCACCCAAAAGAAGCTTCAGACAGTGAAGAAGTGCAACCCAGTATCATTGTAACATAGGTCTGCACAGGCAGGTGGTCTCTCAAAGGGATGGTCACCCAAAAGAGGTTCTACTGTACATGTAACTTAATTTCTCTGGTGAATTATGTAGTTCAGCTGTTACTTCTCCTTGCAGCAATTCAATGAGCTCACACAGTACGTGTTCCTGTTCCTGACAGAGCCTTCAAAGGTATCATGCTTTAATGTCACTACTGCTTTGGCCTCGGGCCATTTTCTATACATCTAGGATGTCTTGTAACACACCAACCTGTAAAAGTATGATTACATATAATTTAAATCCACACTTTAATCCATTTTACAGCTTCTTTTCATATATGAAATAATGTAGACATTCTGACTCTGATTTGAATGTACTGGTTTCAAATAAATGCATTTCATCAATATATAAATTTGGTTCTCATGAACAAGATCTGTATAAAAGTTACTGTGTAAAAACAGTAAAATGGTTACTCAATTGATGCAGAACTCAGCTTTTGTGGTTGGTTTACTATTTATAGAATCTGTCACAACGTTATTCTGTTCGACAGTAGAAACTTTTCCAATGTGCCTGTGGATACTTAATGATAAACATGTCATATTCATTTCAGTCCAGCAGACTAATGTCTCAGCTGGAGGAATTTGCGCAGCAAAATGGTGTGGGCGTATCAGCTCTGAAGAATGTCGTGAAAAGTCTACTCGCGCTCCCAAATTGTGAGTGAAAGGAATACCTGTGTATACATACATTTAACTCTTTCGGGACGAACGGCCGCATATGCAGCCCTACCGCGCATATTGGTTTCAGACAAATAGCCGCACATGCGGATCGTGATTTTTTTTTTTTTTTTTTGCAACATGACTAACAACAAAGATATATATTTATGTTTGAAAGTTGAAATTTCAGCAATAGCTGCATAAATATGTTAGTAAACTACCCTGAAAATGTCAAGTCTGTATTTTGTTTTGTTATTTCGTTTTATGATTTTTCTTTCTGAACCTCACAAATCGGCCCGTCTACAGGGGATGGCCGAGGAAAAATCGGCCCGTCTTGAATGAGTTAAGAGTTCCACTGTCAACATTAAAAAAAATGATAAAAGCTCGTTGTTTATGCTTTTAAAGTCCCAGTCAATTATATCCTTAGCATCAGTTCTGTACATCAGTTAGGCACATAAAATTAATGGATAAAAACTATGATGGTGATCAACAAAGCTCTTGGTTTGTTTAGTGGACCATGACCATGCTTTTTCTGATGACGAAAATCCTGTATAACCATTACAGATGCCCTGAAGAAAAGTCTCACACCAAACCAGCTTCAGGAGGATTTGATCAATTTGGGTAAATGTTTTTGTCCGTGTTCTTTGAAAAAGCTAGGGAAACTTAAATCATAAATGTGCCATTAATTTTCTCTGTGTGATTCACTTCCAGTTATACTTCTTTTTTAACAAAGTTCCATTCAGGAACTTTTGGGTTGCTTCTCTTCCATTTACCAACCATTTACCTAAATTGTCCTAATTTAAGAATTGTTATTTTGAAATTACGTGAGTAAATATAACTTCAGCACCTAGCGGAGAACGGGAAGTTTGTGCATCTCACCTTTTAAAAGCCCCTACCACTCATTCCTGGCCTGAGGTGCTTCATGCATTGCAAGTGAAGGAAATGTAAGAATAGACTACTACCAGCGAGAACATCCAACAAAATCAACAGGAGAACCAGTGTCTTAGTACTTACAACTCTGTCGTTGTGATACTGTAAGATATGTACCATTGTTTGCATATTTTCAGGTTTGTCTGAAGATAAGGCAAGCTATTTTGTGGAACAGGTAATCTGATGCTTCACTCATGCTTGTGTGTGCATAGTCATTCTCTTAAGGCATGTCTTAGCTGGTTGAACAAATGCTTTGTTGTAGTCTCTTCAACGAATTTCAGCGATAGGTATTACGTACTAATATGCGCTGAATGCTAGCTCAGTGCTCTAACTAAAATGACCGTCACATGATAAGGAAAACAGAAATGGCATCGATAGTGAGTTACACTACCCTAACTAATCAATGTGAGCCATGGAACCCATTATTACCAAAACAATCAACGGCTGAAACTTTGAACCGACAGATGAGTTGGTACACCTAGCATACAGTTCTAGCACACAAAACAAAGATGTCGTATTTACAGTAATATAATATTTTTGTAGCACCTTTAGCATCAAAAGTAAACTCTTCACTACCTTTACTAGTCTGCGTGATCCAAAACTGTGCCATGAAATTCATTATCTTCTGATCTATGTTCGGTTGAAAATTCGAATCTGCGCAGGCAATAATTTTATGTGAGTGATAGTACAACCCTCCGCCATCTTGAAATCAGCAAGCCAATCAATCGGCAAGCCAATCAGATTGCCCTGGTAAAAATTAAAGACTTCAGACCCCCTCACTCTAGTTCACACTGCAGGCTGTCCGAAACCCAAACTGCCCAAATTCACTTCATTGAACCCAAATTTCTCTTCACCCGAAGTACTTTTTCCTTCAGCGAAGCCTTGTTCGGCATTCTGCGGCATTGATTAAGACACAACTTTACAGTCAAGAAGAAAGGTCTTGTACATCATAACAGCAACTGCAGGAGTAAATGTCAAAATGTGTCTTGTGAAACAAACAAAACCCTATTCATGCTGTCTGCTTACATGAGGCTGATAAGCTGCAGATGTGTTGCGCATGAACCCAAACCGTCCATGAGGAAGTGTATGTTGCTGCTGCAGCTATGTAAGTCAGCCCAAATATATCATCTTTAGCTCCTCAGACTGTAGATGACTGAAAGCAGTTTATTAACAGGCAGAATCTTCATATGTGCATACTGCATGTGTTTGTAACTGTTGTTTTATGTATACAGTTTCAGGCAAACCAGGTTGCATTGTCACGTGGTGCCCTTGACCTGACACTGATGGTCAACCAGCTGGTGGACATGGAATGGAAGTTTGGAGGTCAGTTAACACTTGTAGTTAGGGTACACTGCATGATGCAGATCTACAGTTACAGGTCAGAGTTCAAAACAATCCAGTCCAAACACACATTTAGCCGAGATGTTTCCAGTGCCAAATTGGACCAGTCATGATGATTAGCTCCACCAGAAACCGAGTCCCCTGCCCTCCAACAAGATCTACACACTCCTCACACTCAGAGGCTTACATTCTTCCAACCTGCAGGACCTCCTTCCAATTACAACAGTCCTTTTCCCCTTGCACCACTGCAGAGTGGAGTTCCATATCCTCAGCTGCAGTAACAGCAGCCACTGTGGAGGCCTTTAAATCCCTGATCTGACCCCCCACCCCATATGCCACCCCCACCTCACCTTTTTGGAATGGTTGATCACCTAGGCACCCTGTTATCTCTGGCATTACAACCACAAACACCTAAAGTTACTATCAGAATCTTCACAAGGATGAAGGCGGATGATTAGTGAGAGAAGAACAAGAAATGTAAATCATCCCGTTCTTATCACCTGTCACTCTTCTTTATGAAAGATGAACTCTCATCAGTGTCCCTTTCAAACCTTGTATGTGTTACACATATTTATCATTCCACTTACGAGGTTGAGTAAGGTTACAGACAGGATGTGGAATATCACTGTTTTTGTTCATAAGAATTAAACAGATGTCAGTGGGTGCATCTCAGTATTGTTTACACCAGTGATGACTGATACTGTCTTCATCCTTCTGCAGTGACAGCTTCCAGCAGTGAGCTGGATCGAGTAGGCAACACATTTTTGCAGGTGAGCTTTGTTATGCGTTAGTACATGTAAATACAGTGGGAGTCAGTCAGTGGTCACGTGGTTTAAGAGACTTGTCACCAATGCGAGAGGTCAGGAGTTCGAGTCCCACTCGGGGCAAAGAATTTTTCCTTCTCGTATGTGGCACTGTTCATTTGGGCCGATCGTCGGGGGTTCTCTCCGGGTACTCCAGCTTCCTCACCCTCTGTTTTGGAAATGTTCAGCACACCAAATTTGAAAAATAAATGCAATTCTAAATCCTGAAATTTAAATAGCTGAGCTGACCCTTCGCACCACGTGATTGTAATTGTGTTTAAGTCCAGTGTTTGAGAGAATGCGTGTGATTCACATGAGCGTGCGTGTTGGGTTCAGTTTGCGGTGCTTTGAGCCAATTCATGAAATTGGGTAAAGTGCCTATGCAATACTCATCAGTAACAACAGTGGATACCTTAAGCTCTCTTGAAAGACCTTTGTGCACTTTTGTCCAAACCAAGAGTGCACCCAAAAGACCATTGTGCACTTTTGTCCAAACCAAGAGTGTACCCAAGCTACTGTTTGCCTGATATGACTGAAACATTTAATAAGACATTGAGCGTTGGTTTATTTCAGTTGAAGCTGACATTCTCTGTGATTCATCTGTGTTGATTTCATGGATGAATTTTGTTATTTCAGTTGAAACTTGTCATCAACACTGGCAGTGGAACAAAAAATGTTTACATGGGTGAGTTTCCAGGCATTGTTGGTTTATTCTGGTGTGTGTGTGTGGGGGGGGGGGGGGGGGGGGTATGTAGACAAGCAAAAACAGGTAATTCTAAAAGGGTTAACATCATTGGAATGGCAAAAATGGATTTAGTGATACGGAAGTTGTGAAAGACGCAAGATTTTTTGGGTACCGTGTATAATGCTTTCACAATCTGTGGGGAAATACTGACGTGACGTGTTTTCTTTTGTTTTGAACAGCATTGTATGGAGGTTTTTAAACTTACTTTATTCAGACAGGAGTGCTAGCACCACATATACTTAATAAATCTTGTATTTCCAGTATAAGAATGACCATGTATGTTCCCTGCAATATGCCTGGCGCGGTCAGTGGTCTGGTGGTTAAGAGAGACTTGTCACCAATGCGAGAGGTCTGGGGTTCAAGTCCCACTTGGGGCAAAAAAATTTTCTTTCTCGTATGTGACACCGTTCATTCAGGCCAATCGTCAGGGGGTTCTCTCCGGATACTCCGGCTTCCTCCCCCTCTGCTTTGGAAATGTTCAGCCCACAAAATTTGAAAAATAAATGCAGTTCTAAATTCCAAAATTACAATAGCTGAGCTGACCCTTCGCACCACATGATTGTAATGTGTTTATGTCCAGTGTGTAAGAGAATGCGTGTGATTCACGTGAGCGTGCGTGTTGGGTTCAGTTCACGGCGCTTTGAGCCGATTCATGAAACTGGGTAAAACACCTATACAATACTCATTATTATTATCAATATGGATGTGCATGTATTGCACGACTATCATGCTAATGCTCTTCTCTTTCAGAGTTGAGCCTCCCTCAGTTCTACTCCTTCCTGCATGAAATGGAAAAGGCAAAGGCCAGCCTGGAATACCTAAGCTAGCCAGTTTTGCTGACTGGTGATAAGTGAATCATTCCCATAGACTAAATGAGAAAGAGAGAGAGAGAGAAAGAGCAAGTGGGAAACTCACATGGTGTGTCTGAGTACGTGGTCATGTATATGTTGAATAATAGAGTATGTTTGAGGTACATGTATATGTGCATTGTCAGAAACACTTTACTAATAAATCAGAAAAAGTACAGCAATATTCTTTCTCTCTTTTTATCGGACGCTTTATGTGTCACAGTATTTGATAACAGTCATAACAGGTTGTAATACTCAGCATCTCAAACTAACTTTAAAACATAAAAGTCAAAACTTAATTAAAAAATATATCACATACTTGCAATTCATCCACACACCTGTACTGGTGTTATAAATAAAATATATAAAATCATATTACAACGTACATTATACAAATTGTCCTCGCTTCAGGATCATCAGTATAAACCAGTGAAATGCAAACCAAAATGCAGTATAAAAATGTACAAGCCCTGTAACGTTTGCAAGTGCTAAAAAGAAGTTTTATCATTTTTCTAAGATCACTCATTTGGTTTTCACCTTTCAATATTCATAATGTATGCAGGCTCGCATCATCCTAAATCCCAAACCCTTGTCTAGTGGATTGGTGTAAAAACAGTCACAGAGGGCTTAATTGTACAATAATGTCAGCAGTACTTTTTCTTAATGAAACTGTATCACATGGCAAATGGGTTCTTGCCAGGCCCACAGTGAAAATATTATGCTGAATACCAGGGAGCACACCCGACAGCAATCCCAAATATACAGTGTATCTCCAGCCATTCTACAGAAACACTGCAATGAGTATTGTGCTAATGCCGGAAGCTTCCTATTTACAAACTAACATTGACTCAAACTCTTGTGAAATGCTGACCAGTTACAAAACCTGCACAGTCGAAATTGCTCCATGAATACATATTTGCCATAATATCAGCAATACACGTCACTTCATGTAGCAATAAACTGATCGTTAAGTACATGCCAAGTCCTCAGCAGAAGCAGGCCAGCATTTACACTGTCCCCGGTTGTGTCTAGGTCACTTTACCCCAAACTGTACAGAAAATTGCCCTAATGAATGTACACAATACATCAACTATTTACATGCGTCCATCGCTCATCAGTTGAATGCATAGTCTGTCCAGCAGTCTCAAAAGCAGTTCATAAATTGAGAAAAAAAAACAACAACAAAAGTGACATAAGGGTAAGAGCAACCCAAGAGCTGCTCTAGGTCAGTGTACACTATACGTGCAAGCTTCTCCATATGTTTACCCGGTTATCGTGGCCGCACAAAAAGTCTCAGAGGTGTTACTCAGTCGAGTGTGACTTTTTGACTGGTGGACAGACCCATAAGCAGAGACAATGAAGAGTTTTCCACGCCACCACGCTGCGCACCACCTCAGCCATGTCCTAAGGTTGTTCACACTCTGATGCAGCCAGCTCCTTAAAAGCATATACCCCCCCCCCCCCCACCTTGTGGCACCTGGGTTACTCTCACCATTATAACCGCTCTTGATTGAAACTGATAGTCACTGCCCATCAGCCATACATGAAAGGTGTGTACGGGATCCCAAAGTTTGCGTGTGGTGGAGTGGGGCGAATGGCAGCACCGGCACTCTGTAGCAGGCGCTCGCTCTGTTCTGGAAAACGTGTTGCTATGAGTTCTTCCTCTAGAGGGGTGGGTGGAGGCATTCCTGTCCCTGTCCGCGGCCGAGTCAGCAAAACGTAGCGACTGTGAAGCGTACAACACAACAGAACAATTTACATATACAATGGTACCACGTGTAATCATTACAGGGAAAGCTGTTCCACCCAAATACACACACCTACTGAAGAAGGCTAGCAATCAATGTGGGAAAAACAGCCTCGTATCTGTTCGGTCAAAGAGAGAAGGAAATGAAGCGAAGGGTGCCAGTGTTGATATCTCCTTTAAAAGTGTGTCGTAAGAATACCTGCTTGCAGGACCATCAAGATGGATCCCTTAGATCTACCTTAGATAGTATGTGTGAGAATGTACAGAAATTAAAAAAAAAAGGCTGAAAATACCGACCTGCACTTGCTGGGAATAGATTTGCTGGAATAGGGCCTCAGACCTCGAGGGTTTCGTGGATCCAGAACCCATGGATCAATGACAACCTGTCTCTGCTGCCGAGACGGACATCTGCTTCTGTTTCTATTACCCATTCTCAGTCTGCAAACAGAATGAAGGCAAAACATTCACAGCTCTGTTGTCATAATCTTACCACAACTTGTATAGCATGCAGGGGTTACCGGTACCCATTCTTCGAGTTCTTTCAGTTTTGGCCGCTGAGGGCGAGAATCATATCCAAGAACATTTATGACTACACTATCAGCCCTCATAAACAATTTCTAAATTGCATATATTCTTCAGAACTTTTTCTTGATAGTGTCAGTTAAAAGCTGCCGCGAGCATCTTGCAAATAACTTAGTTCATTCTCTACGGGTTAACTGCAAGCTTGCAGAGTAGGGTTTTTTTTTTTTTTTTTTTTTGGGGGGGGGGGGGGAAGGCTTTTGGTGTAGTCAGTAAAATACACATGCACTAATGCTGGTGTTTTATGTTGACACTCTCTGGCGTTCCTGTCAGTCTACTAACCTGAATGGCTGTTCGGTTCCCAGCTGCTCTTTCTCTTGCTGAGTCTGCACCTGCTGCCTCTTCTCCTGCAACACCCTTCGCTGCTCGCTGGGTGCGGGTACACGACCCCCTGTTGAAGTCTGCGGTCTGCTGCCAACTGGGGTTGGGGCAGGGGCTGGAGCAGGGGCCTGTAGCCTCCAAATGGAGGAATGGGCAGTGGCAGGTCTAGACTGATGCTTCCCTGCAGGCACTTGGCCCCTCATTCCTGTCAAGAGTGGAGACGATGAAAACACTTAAAATCAGAAACTGTTGAACTGAGTTTCACTTTGATCCTGACATTAAAATGCCTACATTTCAAACCCAAAAGGATTGTATTTTTTATGGATCATGTGTCTACAAGGAATGAATACGGCTATCTTTAAGTGTAATGCACATCAGACTACTATGGAAAGTTGTGAATTGCTTGTATGGTACAGATTTCCTGTTTTGTAAAATAAACACCAGAAAGCAAATAATGTGCTTCCATCTCTAACAGTGTATAACACAATTTTAGCAAATGCACAGTGACAAAAGCTTCTAGAGGGTGTCTTGTGTGTGTGCAAATTTGCTACAGCAAGCACAAAAAAACAAAAACTTTGGGGGTGGGAACCTGGTGTTTCAGTAATATGCACCTAAAAATAAGACTCAATTGGCACTTATTTTGAACCATGAAGCAGAACAACTGAAGACATGAAAAATTACCGGATGAATCACTCGGTGGGTGAGGAACAGCTCCTGTCTTTTGTTGTATCAATATTTCACGACGCTGCTTGGCAGAATGAGCTCTCAAAACACGCTGCATTCGCAACAACATATGCCTGGAGACAAAACAAAACAAAGAATTCATGTGATGGCTGCTTCCAGTATGAGGTACTGAGACACATCTTTCATACAGTGGTAATCATGGATGAGCAATAACTGAAATTTCTCATTTCTGAGCTGGTCTTCAAATGCAGCAGCAGAACGTGGCCTCACCTTTCAATAATCCTTTCATGCCATTTTTCCTCAAATGTATCTCCACTGTTGGTGTACAGTTGCTCACAGTCAGCCACTTCACTAAAAACAGACGTATGAAGTACACATACATCATGTAGTGAGATTCATTCACTGCAAAGAATTAAAACTGAATTATATTATAACTGTGGTGAAACTGAACATAAGAGCAATATGAAATGTCAACATGGCTTAGAACATAAAGCAAGTGCATGTTCCATTTCTTAGAACTACAGGGACAGGTTTTGCAAGAGGACCTAACAATTACTGACTTAAAAGGCATTTTCTTTTCTGAGGAAAAGAGTGAAAATAATGGCTCAATATTTTACAAAGTTCCTTGACTGTTCAGACATACCCATATATTCTTTGATACCGACGAAACGCTGCTTCAAACACGGATTTTAGTTCCTGCACAGATGTAAATAGGAACTCATGAAAGATCACACACACACACACACACACACACACACACACAGACTGGATAATTGTAAATTAAGAGTTACTGTGATGCGATACCTTTTAGGTCTGTGCATCAAGGGAGGTAATTTCATTCAAGTTGCGTGCGGGAGGCTCATGAAAATTTTATCACGGAACAATATTACACGTACGAATTTGAGACAAAAGACGTTCTTTATCCAGAAACATGAATTAAAAAATAAAAAAAACTTTATCTAAACCTCTACACCTCCAACAGTAACAACTGTTGCGCATCAAGGGAGACAACCAACAGCGAAGTTGACCAAAACCCGTTTGCCACAGATACATGTATAAGTGACCAAGCGAATGAACGGCTCAGTTTAACAAGGTGCAGACAACATTCACTGGACGTTTTTTTCTGAGTACAAAAGTACATGTATCACAAAAGCTTTTTCAGTGCACAATTCATGCAGTGTTACAAGCGTATTCGCAGTAGCTCTAGCCGGCAACTCATGCATGCTGGCAAAACATTGAAATGTGAAATTATGTTCAGTACTTGACTGTGTAGCTTGCCACACACAGATACACATCACACATGCACTCAAACCTTAGGTTTAAATTGCCACACTTTAAATCTGCATGTACGCATGAGGAATTTCTAAATTCTACATGTAAGATTTTGTAGAGGGTGTGCGGTCGCAGGATGAAAATCTTGCTGACACTCAAAAGTGGATGCATTGCAGCATTAACAGTCAAACTCTGTTGAAAGTTCTTGATTCTGATATGTGAATACAAACTGCAATACCATGTGAGTAAATGTTCCATTTTTCTGCGTAAAAATGGTGAAAGAAACTTTAACAAAACCCAACTTTTCTACAATTAAGGAAACAGCTCTGCACACACCATATATTGCAATACAAAACCCCTCCATCAACATGCCTCATACAATTCACAGGCAATAAGAGGTGGTAGTGGTAAGTTTCATTTTATGATCACTTAACGGCATCTGCTGCATTTTGTCTCTAATTTTGGTTAAAAAAAAAAAAAACAGGGAGAAAGGAAAAGATGCATGCATTCATATACACAAGTGACTGCACATTTCCATTGCACACATGCTGGAGGAATGGCCATATACATAAGTTTATGTAAATTTGCATCAGGAATGCAAATTACACACAACACTCACTGCACGGTGGTTAATTAGCCCAGCATTGGCACTGAAAACACTCATGGAGCTGCAACACTATGTGCCACACGTACGCTGTATGATTCAACACCCATTACTCACATCCGCTGAAGAAGGAAGCTCTACAATTAATCCGAGCTGCCAAATGCGACATGAAAACATGGTATCACTATCAAAGCCACTAGTCTTGATGAGAAAGATGCAAAATGGTGTTCATTTCCTACTTCAGGGTAACTGGTTGAGATAACTGGCTGAAACTAGTGAAAGAGTGTGGATCACACTAATTTTAGAAATTCTGTGGAATTGATTAAACAAACAAACAAGACATAGAGTAGGACCGACCGCCATGCAAGTTTTCCAGGTTTCGGGTGACCAGACAAGTAACACGCAACACAGACAACCCGTATCTCCCACCTTCCTTGGAGAACAGTATTGAGTGTAATAAGCCAGATGTACTCCCCGGTTCGTTTGACTGCCGGGCACTTCAGTCTAGCTTCAAGCTGCATTGACTCGGGGCACTTCCGGCCTCAAGTTGCTTAGACCCGGGACACTTCCAGCCTCAAGCGTCATTGGCCCAGGGCACTTTCAGTCTCAAGCTGCTTAGGATTGGGCAGTTCGCGCTGGGGAGTACAACCCACGTGTAAAACCGGTACATTGCTCAAGCTTCAGACGGGCGGGACCAGCAGCGTTTCCCGGCGATTACGCACTACAGTGCGTAAAATACGCGCAGAAATCCGAAAGTGACGCAGACAATTAAATTTACGTCACTGCGTCCCACTGACGCATACGTATTTCTGGTACTGCCCTGTCCAATCGAACGATCTTTGCCCAGAGCTGACGACAGAATAGTTGCGCGACTGGTAGTGATGACTAGTGATGATTCGACCTGAAGTTCAACGATCGGCCAGAAGAAGAGAGCGTCAAGACAGACTGACGGAAGACGTGAACCCACTGCCATAGACAGCAGCAACCCTGTTCCGGGACCGTCGCAGAGTTATCGGCGGACCCGGAACAGGGTTGGGTCAGAACAGAAAACGTAAAACAAAAAATTAAAACAAGATGGCCACTGACCAGCCCAATATGTTGTTTCCATTTAATCACCTGCTGTCGTCACGGTCGTTCTTTTGTAATGCCATGTATACGGGAGGACACACACACACACACACACACACACACACACACACACACTCTCTCTCTCTCTCTCTCTCAATGGAAACAACTGACCGGGCTTGTCAGACCAATCTTGGTTTTGGAAGAGAGACGTCAAGTTGTTTTCTTTGAAATCTATGACGTTTTCCTCATTGGGATGACGCATAATACATTTGACGTAATAACTTTGACTCGGATACAATTCTTGCAATGAAAGCAGCCCCATGAAAATTGAAGTGTTGCTGCTGCGCAGTGTAAAGATCGAATTTATACCGGCTCAATGTGTTTCCGCCGCGTGCTCAGCCTTTTGCGCGAACCGGGCGCGTGTCGTCTGCTACAGCGGTGCATTAAGGCGGATTAACGGCTTCATGTGCGGGTTTCGAACATGCAAAGAACGGCATTGGACTAAGAAATAGCCAACCTTTCCGCCGTAAAATTTTCAAAATGGGGGTTCAGGGACACTTTAACAGACAAGTCTGCGCGGCGAACGTTTTTTTCACTATGTGTTATGTCTGCTGCGCGCGCGCGCACACAGACACACACAGACATACGCGCGCGCGCACGCACGCACGCACGCACGCACGCACGCAGACTTGCGCGAGCCGCGTTTGTGCATGTGCTCCATTGAGACCTATGTGGTGTTCTCTCACTCTACTATGCTATTGAGTGAGAGTCAGTGGGAAAAACAAAGCTCACTACATCAATGAAACTCCCGCTTTCCCCGTCTACAAATAGAGAACTTCCGAAAAGTGACGACACACCCCCACGTCAATCAAACATGACGTCGGCAAACTGACGCTGATACAGTTTTGCGTCAGTGCGCGTGTGCCTTTTCTGCGATGTTTGTGAGGCGTGTGGCTTGTGTAAAGGAAATGTGCTTCGAGTACAAATTTTCGAGTCAACTGACGACAACGGCTGCAGTGAATTTTTCTAATTTTTTTTGTATATTTTTTATGGCACCCCAGGCTCATTATCTATGTATAGTAGGAGCGATTTTGAGATCTAAAGTGTGTTCACCAGCACTTTCATCAGGTACGGTTTACGCCAAAAGTATAAAAGCGACAACATCCAAAATTCACTCAGTTGAGAGTCCGTATTCATGCTATCTATGTCCCAAAAATGGAGTGGTTTAGGTAAATATTACGCCTTTAAACGCCAGAAAGCCACTTTTTTTGAAAAGGGCGATAACTCGCAAATCATGTGTGCAATCGTACCTGGATCGGGCCTTCTATTCAACAATCTTGATTCATTTAGAAACCCCAAATTTGAAATCGATCGGTTTAGTATTTTCGGAGAAATAGGCATCTGAACTGGGTTCACATGCAATGTCAACTCAGGCTCGGTTTACATGAAAACTATAACAGCGACCATTTTCTAGTAGTGAGTCAATTCAGAGTCCGTATTCAAGCTATCTACTGCCAAAAAATTGAGTGATTTAAATAAATATTACGCCTGTACACGAAAGACAACCAACTTGTCTCAAAAGGGCGATAACTCCCAAATCACTTAAGCAATCATCACACGCTTTAATCGTCTAATGTAACATTTTGATAAATTTGGATACCCCAAATTTGAAGCCATTCGGTTAAGTATCTTCGAAGAAACGGGCCCGGACACAATTCACACACGCACACACGCACACACGCACACACGCACGCACACACGCACACACGCACACACATCCGCACAGACGGCACTCACTGAGGAGGAGAAGTGCGTTCGGAACACCATACGCGTCAGCATCGATGACGCAAGTTTTCTTACGTCATTGTCAGAGTTACACTTGCATAATCGTCTCTGCGGGAGATCGGCAGTGACGTGCGTTTGTACCACAGATGCTTGCCTATGAACGTGGAAATTTTAGCCCGTCCTATTATGTTGTTTCCATTACTATGGAAACAACATAAAAAACAAAAACAAAAAAAAAAAAACGTGTTACTGAGGGACTCTCAAGAAATTGCAAAAGCACCCTTTGACATTCTGGAAGAGGGTCCCTGGGACCCTTTCAGTTTGGTCTGAATACTGTCGGAAACATTGGACCAGATAGGACATTTCTAGACTAAAATCTGACAAATCCTACAGAAACCTACCGTCACATCACACTCCATAGTGACTGTAGTCCTTCGGGTGAGAGGTATTCAAAACTTAAGTCCCTGTTCGGGAACTTCACCGGCTGGCACAGTTAGATCTTTTGCACCCACATACAAGATGCAGGGCATTGTACACGGCATGTAATCTGGGCTCAGCTCAGTCCCCAGATCACACCACCAGCAATGGCACTGCTGCTAAGTCATCAACCAACATTCTGATCACACATTTCCATTTTCCATCTTGAAATAAGCTCTCCGTGGCTGAAAGCGCCGTGAAACCTGAATGGAGCATTGAAACTTTTGAAATTACTCCCAATGGTGTCAGAGCCAAAAGCACTGCCACAAAGGTCAGCCTAGGGTAACCACTATTGTCTGTACTCCTGCTGGTTTGACGGCTGAGGAAAGGGCTTGCATTCAGTCCAAGGCGCCGTTCTGTATTGTTTAACGGAGCTTATTACTGATATAATCGACACGGGTGTACCAGGCAAATACCATATGTATGTTTTGTGTGGGTGATTGACCCACGTGTGCATTCTGTAATTATGTTGACTGAACACTAACTTACAGGTGTCTGACCCATAGTACATTTCAGGGTAGTCTGAGCAACCCTCTTCGCCCCCCCCCCCCTCACCCGAGAAAATGAGAGGGTCGCTCAACCCAAATTTCAGGGTAACACTAGATTCTCAAAACATACTCTTTCTGAATTAATTTTGTAATCTCAAATTTTCAAGTCGTGCTATAATCTTACCATACTGCCAGTGTTGCATTTTCTGAGGACAAACAGCTAAACATATACTGAATTAATATTATTATTATTGGTGGTGCTGGTGTTGGTATTATTATTATTATTAATAGTATTGCGCTTGCATCTACCAGTATAAATGAACAAGGCACTAAACAGGTGACACCAAAAACTAATGGCACACACACACACACACACACACACACACACACACACACACACACACACACACACACACTTTTTAATTTCTCTCTCCCTCAGACCGCCCCCACAGTGCAGGGCAGGTTCGCCATTTACCTCGCCTTGTTTGTAACTGACTGACCCAGGCACTGCTGGTGCTGCGTGGGATTAGCTCAAACAAGTGTGAAAGCTTCAACAGACCTTGTTTTCATACGGCTAAAACCTTACTCGTTACAACACTTGCGGGAAATGGGGTGTGAGCAATAGGTGCATACCCAAAGGCCTGTATTAAATACTGAATTCCACGATGTGCTCTTCACTCTAACAAGCTAATTTGAAAAACAGCTTTTCCTTTCATGCATCACCATTCCCAACAGAGCGAGAGGCAGACAACCAGAGAGAGAGAGAGAGACTCAGACTCAGACTCAGACATACATTTTAATTGTTTAGACATACTATTAAAGTATTATTGTCCATAACGATGACGTGAACGAGAAACATTGAACAGCACACACACACACACACACACACACACACACACACACACACACACACACACACACACTACTGGTCTGTACACACTGAATCGAGAGAGAGATAGAGAGAGAGATGCCTCTTCCAGTCCCCTTCCCCTTCAAACTCTGTTGTTTGTTTTTGTTTTATGGGTTGTTTTTTTCTTTGCCATCATACAACAGCACCTAGGAGAAAAAGAAAAGGTCAAACGGATGAATCTCTCTACATACCTCTGTCTGAAAGCTGGTGTGTGACGCAGTGAAAGGTCGAGGCTTCAACCATTCTTCTGTGGAGACAAATTGTAAACAAGTTGTACAATATGCAATAGGCTAGGAATATTATGGAACAACAAAGAACAAATTTTTATCGTAACATTTCATTGCAGAAAACAATACAGCTCCAGCCCCTAATTCAGTTGTGGTCTCTGAGAAGTTTTCCTCGTTTCCTCCACGTCACCGTCTCAAACGGCCGTTTATCTTGCCATTTTCACTATATGAGCCCTGTAAATAAGCTTTTTAGGTAAACACACTGTATGCGTTTTTGATATCGTCGACTTTCTTCATGATAACTGATAGTATGACAAGCCTACACAATGGACGAGCTGGCTGGAGTGATGTATAATTAATTATCATTAATCAAGTATGGAAGAAGAATACATGTGTATCAGAGATTTGCGCAAGTGCACACACAACACACCCACCCCTGCTCCACCATTGAACCAGTTCGTCTAGCAGACTGCTCTTGGCTCCGAATGACACAATTAGCTGCAAGAGTGAACACATGGACACACAGAGGGAACTCCCACACAAACCCCGAAACAGAACTACCGTGATCTGGAGAAAAAAAAAGGGCCTAAGCGCCATGGATTTGATAAACACTTAAGGCCTCATTTTCCAGATCACAGTAGAGAAGCTGACAAGCAGTTACTCCCCAAGTAGATCAGCAACAACTCACCAGGAAACGGCTGGCGACCAGGTAGGAGTCCCGTGGTGGAAGGGCGGAGGGAAGGGTCAGGAAGGCCTATGCGAGACCACGACCGGTGCTCATCCTCATCACCTGTAGGGCCTGGGCTGCCACGCATTGCCAGTGATGCCAACTCCCTGTCTGGCAAACCGGAGTCCGGGGTACCCATTCCTACAGACCACACCACTTTTATGTTACCGTGTGATTTGAAGGTCTTCAATCTTAACAAAAAGCCACAAACATTGTGTTTTGAAACAATAACAACAACAACTAAATGCACAGTCAACTCTGTCACTGTTGCAGAGTTTTCAGCATCCCTGAAACCCCTATAAAACTCAAGGGAAGCCCGATTTCACGGCTCAGTTTGCGCTTTGACACTGAGCGAGAAAGATCAGAGTGGCTAGTTTTCACGTGCAGCACACAACACCCACCAGACGTTGTAGCGATGTGTCTCGCTCACACACTGAAAGCACAATGAAGTCACTGCAAACTCATGCTCTGGCTTTTATAAGGGTCTCTGAATCGCTGAAATCTCTGCAACTGTGACAGAGTTGCCTGCGTTATGCACTGTCACAGGAGTCGCAGTTTTAAAAAACTACAATGTTTGCGGCTTTTTCTTGAGATTGCAGACCTTTAAAGAAGGAATTGTGTTTTTGCCTAGCACTTGCAGTCTGCCATATTTACATACTCTGAAAATTGTGCAACAAAAACTTGATTGAAGTTTCTGGGTATACTGGTACTTTTAGGATTCACAGAAATGCAGAACAATAAGATGACAAGAGGACTTATTCACCCTGTGTAGTTGATATTCAGTGTAATTCAATTACCATTTTATCAGATTTATTTTAATGTTCTTTAATGTATTGAATGCAAGTCACAACCACTGATCAGTCCATACATGCCAACACAACAGTATCTGTATGTTACATACATGTACTTTGAGCTGTAAAATAGTTGCATAAAACCATTGCATACACCGTCACCACATGGTTAGTACTTTTTTTCCCTTCCTTTAAAATTCCAGTAAATTCTTTTGGGTAAAAATAACTCATCTTACATACTGTAGCTGCTCAGTAAGAGCAAATGTAATCAAAACATACACACACACACACACAAAGCACCCTTGTAGTACGCATATATACAATACAGAAGATTCAGATGAGCAGACAGCATCATACTCCCTTGTCACCACCGGGTGTGAAGCAGAATGTGTCACTCAAGAAAATACACCATAGGCATATGTTGTGCAATTGAAGCTTGGAAAAAAAAATGGCTCTGTTGCAAACTGAGGTTATACACCAGACAGATTCTCACCAAAGTTCAAGGCAGTTTATTTGATGATTACTTTTGTCACTGTTTAGGTGTGCTTAATTCTAACAGTTAATTGTAATGGGTGGTGAACAGATAGGAACATCTGCACACATATGTGCAACGCCAATAGCTTGTTAGCAACAGAGCCAAGGAGTGTGAGCCCTAACATACACGAAGTGTGCAGACGTTCATGAACTGTGCAGGAAGTTCGATAATACCACAGCCAGTTACAGAGTAGAGGTCACTCAGAGGTCAAGGCCACAAAGGTATGAAACAGGTATCATTCGGAGGTTACACACACAAAGATATTAGAAGCAAGAGGCCAGCCAGAGGTTAGAGGTCAGCCAGGGTCATTCAAGGGTCACTCAAAACGCCACTCAAACAGTGAGCCCATCAGCTTGCCAAGAAGCATCCATTACTTTCAAAGAAGCTGTCCGCAACACTGGGTGGACGACCTTGGCCAGACATGACTGACTCCCTGCCCCGAAGTGAATCAACATGGGACATCGCAGATGACACTGCTGCATATCGAGAACTGCCGGCAGAGGCCAACCTGGATTGGCGTGGGGTCGGGGGTAACCCTGGAGACATGCTCTCGCTGCCATAGTGACCAGTTTCAAGGTCAAGGTCAAAGTCCCCAGTCACAGAATCAGACCACTTCAGGTTCACTGGATGAGGTTCCTTTGAAGGTGACATACTGACGTCAGGCATGGAGGTATCTGATTGTCTGTGGTGCTGCAACTCTTCTGATTTGTCGCTCTTTGCAGATGTGTGTTGGTAGGTCAGCTCTGGATTAATGCACACAAAGTTTTCAATCTTTTTGCAGAACATGAATAATGTAACATCATAACCAATCTGTTTTCCTGTATGAAACAAAATCGAAAGTGTTTTTGAAAAATCAAACAGATAAGAATGGAACAGATCTATATCAGTATAACCTCAATTCTGTTGCTGAGCATAGCTGTCACTCTGCAGTAATGGGTCAAAAGATTTTTTTTTTGCTTTAAGATCACACAAATTCAGGTGTACAAAATATAAGCATACAAACAAAAACAACACAAAAAAGTCAGAAATCAGTTTCTGTCTTACAATACACTTTTGATCTCATAGCTCAACAAACTTCAGCTGCATCGCATAGACACATCGGCAAGTAAAACCACACAGTTGAAATGGGTTTCAGTGTTTAGTAAATGTCAGCAAAATTCAAACTTTCTTTAAAAGCACACTTGTGCCAAACATGTATTAAATTTAAATCAAACTGGGGGGAAACGATCCTGAAGTGACTTCAGCGGATTTAAGGTCAATACATGGCAATGGGTGTGCACAACAGTATCAATCAGTGTCAAAGTCCTGGTAAAGGTGCTTAGTGGTGATGTCAGAACAGTGAGTTCAACAGTGCATCCTGTAAGTAAGGACTGGGTACACACAGATTACGTGAACAAGCTGGTGAACAGGTTCAGGTATAGCATGTGCAGTGAACCATGGATCCTTCAGTGAGCACTGCATGCACATCACCCACATCTCTTGTGTGTCTCACATGGTAGACAGGTGTGAAAGGTGAGGTATAAAAGTGAACAGAATTATTCACAGTGCTCTTGGTAAGAAGTTGGGGAAAGTTCAGGAAACGGTCAAATTACTCTGCTCAGGGCTGACAGACGCTGCAGATGACCGTGGACAGGAGGAATAGTCGCTGGAGCTGCTGGCGACTTTGTCACCCTGAAAAGAAATCCTTCTCTCCTTTTTCCGCTTCTTCAGCAGCACGTCTCTCTCCTTTTGAGGAAGCTGGCAGACACAGTCTGGAGGGCACATGGCAGCCAGAGGCTGTGGCCCTGCATTCTCAACTTGTTCTTCAGATGTATGCGGTGGTCTGTAGTTCTGCCTTTCAGGTGTGATATGGACCTTCATGACAGGCGAGGCAGGTGCTCCCTGTAGGTCTGACCCGACTGTGCGTTCAGAGGCAGCACTGGACAGAGCTGATGATGCCCGCGGGGGCGCTGCCCCTGAGTTTGGGGTGGACGACCTTGACAGGGAATGGGAAAATATCTTCTCTGGTGAACTGCTATACCTGCCTGGCTCCCAGGCTCCTGCCAGCTGCCATGAAGGTTCGCTTCCCTCCAGTATGTCCCCAAACACACTGCCTGTTCTTACAGTATTGGCAACAGATGGTGGCCTGCTGCTTCCGTGCCCAGAAAAGGTGTCAGACCGCAATGAGGCAGCTGAGATTGGTCTTTGCTTCTTTGCTCCTTTCTCAGATGTTCTGCTGTTTGATCTTGCCAGCACCGCAGACCTTGGTCTTCTTTTTCCACCAGCAATAGATCCTACATCGGTTCCCAATGAAACGGCCGAGTTCCTACCAGATGGGTCAAAGTCAGTGCTGTCTGACTGTTGAGGGTAACTACCCTTGGAACTACTGTCTCTTCTTGATGTTTTATGCACTGGCAGTTGACAGTCTTGTGGTCTAAAGGTAAAGACGCTGCTGGCTGGACTTACGGCCCGCGTTTGGCCAACAAATATGTCATCCAGGGTGAAGTCCATTTCTGATGAAGTGTACGGCACCATAAGATTTTAGTGGAAATTTTCAATGACAAAAGCTAACACACACACACACACACACACACACACACACACACACACACACACACACACACACACACACACACACACACACACACATGTGCCAGAGTAAACACATACATGTAGTAAGAAATTTATATCAAACACCTGCAACAGAATTTTCTTCATGTAAAATACACACATTCATGACAAATAAACCACAACAACCAAATATTTTCATAATGAACATGCAGTACTTTTTTTTTAAAACAAATGGGATGAATACACTTACAGAAGAAACCATGCTTCCAATATGACTGGATGTACAAATATACTTACATTTTCGGCAACAACTTACATGGAAAGCATGCGTAACACTGGATTTATCACGCAATAAGTCCAGCAAACATGCTGATCTTACAAACTACTGAAAAAAACAACCCCACTTTCTTACCTTCTCCCGGTGTTAGATGCTGCATATCTCCCTGAAAAAGAAATTCAAGTAGAAAGATTAGTCATTGTGCATTGTGAATACATGTACACATTGGAACATCACCAGAATACTGTAAATATTAAGCAAATTTAACACAGACATCCAAGTGGGACAGTATGATGTACCAACAAAATTGTTTAGAAAAGCCTAACTTTGCATATTTTTTGAAGAACATTCAGATTATTTGCAAACGCTTTCCCACATAAACATGTTCACACGTAATTCATTGACAGAAACTGTGCACATATATACATGTAATACAATAATGAAAATAGAGTGATGATACCACCAGAAAGTCTACTTTAATCCATTGTAGTCAACCCCTCAAAAAAAAAAAAGAAGAAGAAAAAAGTGAGATCAAAAGATCAGTAAAGCAGTATCATTTTTCTTCCACAGCATGTGCTGAAAGGAAAGTACCAGGGTATGCATCAGTTATGGAGAAACTTACCACTGCTAAGCATTACAGAAAACACAGATTACACGTGAAGATTCTGCAGAAGCACAACAAATTCCATTGTAATTTTTTTAATGAATGTTATGTCTGTGTGGTAGCACTGATGTGCATAAATGGGTAAATTAGAATTCAGAGGAAGCATTGTAAGAAAACATGAAGGGAAAAGCGTCAGTAAATTTCGGTTGACAGAAAACAGACTTCAGCAGACTTCAATGCACAAGCAGTGTACCGGTATGTGTAAATACAAAAGTGGTTGAAAATCTGCAATAGAGAAAACTGTTACGAGCAAAGAAAAAAAAAAAAAAGCGGTCAGCAGATGGTTACACTGGTTATGAGGAATGGCAACAAAAGGTGTTCAGCACACGTCAGGTATAGGATGAAGAAAAGAAGAAAATCAGTGTTTACGCAGAGAGTCACACAGGTCAGGTTAAAGGTATATGACAGGTGGAGTCCAGCAGAGGAACAAGAGTGTGCAAAGCCCAGGATAAGCCGTGGAAGTCAGTGCAAGCCCAATTCACCAGTTGTCAGTGGACCCAAGTGTCAAGGTTACCTCCTTGCTGGCGGCCATGCTTAACGGAGACATCATCCGGGTTCCGTCCATCTCCATCACCCGGGTTCCATCCATCTCTGACATTACAGACGGAGTTCGGAAGCCACTCATGGCAAAAGTATCGGACACTGAAGCCGTGGGAGTGTCTGCTCCTGTTCTGCTCTCCAGCTCAGCTGTGGGCGACATCCCAACACTGGCTGTGCTACGATCAGCAAGGAAATCCATTGGACGTCTCTTGCCGGAGGACTTTCTAGAGCGAACGGACACTGAGGATGGGGGTCTGTCAGTGAACTCTGGCAACGTCGGTAAATCAGGAGGTTCCCTTTTCCCAGCGGAATCACTTGGCACAGAAGGTAGCTGAGGCACCTCTGCTCTTCTTGGCACATCTCCAGTGTCGAGGTAATCTACTGCTGTTGGTTGCACTTCTCGGCTCAGGTCTGTTTCAGCCCCTGACTTGCCAGGTTTGGAGTCAGCTTGATCAGCAAGTTTCTCGTCCTCTGTGGCGTGATCTGGTTTTGCCTGCTTTTGATCATCTGCTTGTTCTTTAGGGGTGGGTTCCTGTGACATGGGCTGTTTAGTGGCTTGATCGGCCACCTGATCCTTTGAAATGGAAAGTGTACTATCTTGATGCAGTTCACAGTGATAGAGAGGATGGGAACCAATGGACTGTAAAAAAGTACACCTTGTATAGTGGTGGGAATTCTTTACCATCTCTCTGTTTTGAGAGGAAATCTTGAAAAGACAGCATTCATCAATCAACTGTGTCCTAGAGTGGCCTACATTCCAGAACTCTTTTACAAGCCATCAAATTTATTTCTTCAAATGACAATGATTCAAGGTATGTATACCTGAAGTGTAATAGCTGTCACTACTTAGTGAATGTTGAAACTACATCACAACTCATACCCGATCTCCCATGGCTCCGGTATCCAGCCTCTGCATCTGTGTCATCTCATCCTTTCCAGCAGCAGCATCTTGGTCTTGCTGGGATGGCCGCAGTCCTCTCTTTGGCAGCTTGCGTTGTGCCACAGTCTTCTTCTTCACTGGCTCTCTGTGTGGTCGTTCCTGAGAGACAAGATAATGAAGAGGATTATGGTTACATTTGTACATTGAGGGACAAGGTGATGGGATATATGCACCAAAACAAAAAGATAGGCGTCAGAACAATTTAGCTCACGGTCTCAGCAAATTTAGGACTGCCTTTACATATCAGTTCATTCACAGACTCATACAATGCACTGTTTGTTATAATGTCAGTTCAGTTTACGGAAAGATTGTGACTGTATTTTGGTAACTGTCTCTCACTGGAATTAGCTTTCATCAAATCAGTTAAGCCACCCACTGTATGGCGCATCTGCTGGCATTTTACAGGTCATGTCATCATTAATTTTTGTGTTGTTTTTGTTTATTGTTGGTACATGTACTCTTGATATTGCTGCATTCTCCTGTATCCAAGGTGAGTCTGAAAGGTATAGCTACCTGACTGAAAGTTAACACTTTTTTCCTGGTAGCTTGTTGTGTGCACCTTAGGCAAGCTGAACTGTATACACACCCTGCTGGTTTCTCTAGGCAGAGCTGTGCTGATGTGGGCATGATCTGCTTCCTTCTTCATGACGACACCTGAACGTCGTTCCTTCATCAGGCTCTTCACATCAATCTCCACGTCTGCTATGGCACGCCTGCTTCTCTTTGGTGCCGAAATGTCTTCCCGAACTGTTTCTGTTGGCTTTTCTGCCTTAGCTTTGCTTGCAGCCGCTGGGGAGTAGATCAAGTTTAATTAGACTGAGCTGACTAGGTGCACTTCCTTATCGCTGGCTGATTGTAACAGAGGTTGCATTTACGAACAAATCCACCCTTTCTACAATGGTGCAGACATCACATGTCTGGCACAGCAGTGATGTACACTGAAGTGGTAATAAAAGTAAAGATAGTGTGCGTTTTGATCAACAGTCGGTCCTGCCTTCAGCTCTTGCGATTGTTTTCTTTCTCTCAATCACCATAACAGAGACTTATGTGAGTAAACTGACTAAGAAGCACAAGTCAGGCAGATTGAGCTACATGTATATTCATGATGACCACGAAAGAGTCCACAAGAAACAATACACAGAAACTGTGGGCTGCATCAGTCTATTTTGTCCACACCACCAAAATTTCTTCAATCATCAGATTATTAATGTGTGAGCTCATTCCAAAAACTTTCCTCTTAAATTTTTTCTAAGTATCTACATTATTTCACATGCATACAAGCCACAACATGAAACCAAATCACTTCTATTTTCCTCACACCAACACATACAAACCACCTGCAACCGCAAATTTTCACTTATTTTCAGTTGATCTCAAATACTTGCGCAGACAACATTAGCAGACTGTATTTCTAACATGCACACCTTTTCCACAACACTCCTATCTTTATGGTTGCTAAAATTAAAAGACAAGATTTAATCAAACATCCATAATCATACAGTATGTGTTCACACGTACATCACTTGCCGTACACACTAGCAAATGGACATCACATAAACAAGCAAGCAGTCAAACCAGCAATACTATGAAAACATTGATCAACTGTTATTTTATCTCAGGTAAAACCTACAAACAAAAACACAGTATTAGACCAGTACAACTCAGCTGAATGTATTCCCACTAATTTCTCAACCAGGAACCTAAATAATATGCACATCAAAACTTAAAGACACTTGAATCAGACACATTTTTAAAACTCTGCATGCTTCAGCCTGTAAGCCACAAATGTAGATACCTATCATGTAGAATGTATTATCCCCCCCCCCCCCCTCATTTTCTGGACTATCTAGTGCCCATGCCTTTTGTCATTGTGTATATAAGGATTGTTCATGTTTTGTGTGGGGGAGCCGGCGTGCCCAAATGGTAGAGCGTTGGACTTCCAGTGCTCAGGTCGTGAGTTCGAATCCCGCCGGGGCCAAATATTTGTGCTGGCTTTTTCATCGTTGCCCCATTTTTGATATCACCCTTATGCAGTGGAAAAGGACGTTAAACTCCCAAACACCCACCCACCCATGTTTTGTGTGATTACTCCCCCTGTTATGGATCATGTATCTAAACTATAACTTGTTTCTCTCGCTCATGCACATTTCTTGCCTTATTTTCTCCATCAACATGCAACCACTGAGTTTCAAATCTGCATGCATGTAAATGATACAAAGTCAGTAAAAACAACTCAAATACACGAAATACTAGATGACTGCCTGAAAAAAGACCGCGCACTTGTACAAAACTTTACCTCAATCAACACAGACATAAATATTTATATAACTAGCTCTATTATGTAGTATGTTTAGTAGCCACAACAGCTTTCGTCTGACAACTATCTCACTATACAACCACAACCCTCACCGGCAGCTTTTTCTTTCATTTTCCTCACTCTTTCTCTCTCCATTACTGCCTCTATATGCCAAGCATCACAGATGTAAATCAGTCAAATAGTCAAGTGGAGCAAGAACAATATTTGAATAATAAGGACACACAGAGAGACAGGGATGGGGGGGGGGGGGGGGGGGGTCTCCCTTGATGCACATGAGAGTAACATACCTAGTACCTCATTCTGTCATATCTGAACAGCACAGGTACATAAATATTCTAATAATATAAATATTCTACTCTTTGTGTGTGTGTGTGTGTGTGTGTGTGTGTGTGTGTGTGTGTGTGTGTGTGTGTGTGTGTGTGTGTGTGTGTGTGTGTGTGTGTGTGTGTGCGCGCGCGCAGTGTGTGCATTTACACATTTTACAGAGGAGTGGGACATGGGGAATCTGTATGAATTCTATACCAATGTGTGCTGTGGCAGAGCATTGCCTCCCCTGATGCACAAAACCTAGAACTGGGGCAAAGTTCCAGTCCATATTTCAAGTTGGCTAAAGAAGATCTTCAGAACATAGTGATATGGGTTATAGACACTACATGTTGTTGTTCGTGCTAATAATTCAAAGAAACAGAATTTGAACAAAAGAACAAAATGAGAACGAGAACACAAAGAGACATGGAAACTGGTAAAGATGATCACCTTCTGATTCATTTTAAAAAAAGTACATGAATGTATTTAGATCTAAAGCACTTCACCTGAGCAGTAATACAGATCTGCACTGATATTAAAAGAAAAGATTTGCAAAATATCACAGATGCAATCCACTTACGAGCAACAAGTTCCAAATCAGGGATTTTCTTTGGTGGCAGTTTAGCCTTCAGATCCTCATCCACATCGCTCTCTTCCTCCTAAAATAAAAATAACAAGAAAATATGTCACTAACTGACCATATTAATTATGGTGGTGGCGGTCTTGGTGGTGGTGGTGGTGGTGTGTGTGCGCGTGGTGTGTGTGTGTGTGTGTGTGTGTGTGTGTGTGTGTGTTTGTGTGTGTCTGTGTGTGTGTCTGTGTGTGTGTGTGTGTTTACTAAAGTTTAACATATTCTGTCCACCACAAGAGTGATTTCAAAGATGGGGGACACTAGAAAAAGCCTGTGCAATTTTGGCTCTTTTGGAGTTTAAATCATTGATCTGCTGATCTCAAAGTCTGAAACAGCCAGTTAAGCCACCCAACTTTCACAGTGATACTCACTTGAATTTTTTAAAACAAAAAAAAGGTAAATAGTAAAAGCATAATACATGTATACATGTCACCCTCACCTCTGATGTCTCCTCAGCCTCTGAAAGCTGGGCTGGTGTAGATGTGGGAGACATGGTAGGGGTAGGACCAGGGGACACACCGAATCGTGGGAACTCAAAGTGTTGCATTACTCTCGTCTTCAACTCATCTGTGTCAGCCCCAGGTTCCTCACCCTTCGTCTCTGCTGTCTCGGTCCCAGGCGAGGCTTCAGGGCTGCTTTCTTTTGCATCTTTCTTCATCGATTTCTTCTTCTGCTTATCTGAAAGTTACAAGCACATGGTCTCAGAATGAGCACTAATCATGCAGGTTCATTGTGCACCTACATGTCTATGCTTATGCAGGAGAGTCATATGCAAAAGAACATGCTCTTAACCCTGGTAGCGCTGAGCCCAGAATATGCCAGACTACCTCTATGGCCTTTTCAGCTCAAGACAAAGTAATTCAGCAAGACTAAAGTTAAAATACTCCCAACTGATCTGCATAATTAGATGCACACACAAGACACTTTCAAATTAAAGGATGGAACAAAAATTTTAAAAATAAACATCTCAATATATATCAGTGTCAACTTTTTTTAACATGATTTTTCCCCCTTTATACCCCCCTACCCCATCCCTCCCGCTTTCTATTTGGCCGGCTCCTAAGCAGTTCTCATCTCTAATCCTGTCCAACCTACCCTTCTGATTCTGAGTGGAGAAACAAATTTAAAATACATGTACTGTTTTCAATGTTACCAAAAGCACATCTACGGCAAAGCATAAAGAATGTCAAGCACTGTAGACTTTGTTGAAACCACCCACCCCCTTTTATACTGCAGAGAAAGAAAATATATCAGAACACACACACACACACACACACACACACACACTCACACACACACACACACACTGAACAAAAATACTGCAAACTTCTGGAAGGCAGTTTTTCAAAGCACTGTCTATTAAAGAGTCATAATGTGACAGTAATGAAACCCACAGAACGTCTACATTCAAAATGTAAGAGTGGTGCTATAAAATAAACACAGATGACAAACAGTAGAAATCCAGGGGAAACATTTGCTGATCTATGCAAGAAAGAGAATGTACTATATATTGCTAACTGTTAGAAATAAATAAACAAACAGAAGCAACTACGGTGACACAAAATTTTCTATAAAATGTGTCAACAAAAGTCAACAATTTTTCTATACTACACAAGGGAAGCTACCATGAACTGATTTCTTTGCTTTTGACGAAGGTGGTGATGATGGTTCCTGAGCTTCCAACGTCTGTTCCTGTTGCCTCGCTTCAAGCCGGCCGCATTAAAGATTTACATAAAAACAGATCAGATTTGCTGCAGTCACAAAATGTGTCAACAAACCATTCAAATCAGCTAAGAAAGTGTGTGCATCTGAGGTGCTACAGGGTCTGTGACCATGTCTTTTCTGTTCTTTTCCATCTGTTCAGCTGCATCCATGCAAAACACAAAGCAAAGCCTGTCAAACTGATGCAGTTTCCACTGCAACTCAACCATAAATGATGACATCTGTGTTTTTCATTCGTAGTAATCTTTTGTCCATGCTGTTCCTTGGCCAGGTGCCAATTTGAGGTACAGTACCACACAAGACACTTCAATCATATTATAAACCATTGTGCAAAAATATAGGCCTGTGACCCCATCGCGACAGGCACAGCAGACTTGAAGCATATTTACCTATGAGCACCTTTAGAGTTGACTTCATTTGCTGTAGAAGGTCATATTTGGTGACCTCTGACCCAAGGGTCATGTCAACAGCAGACAGGCTGCTAGGGCTTGGTGGAGGAGTGAGATAGGTCTCTGTAGGTGCCAGGGACAGCCTGCTTTCACCTTCAGATTCCTGCAAACGCAATTTTCAAAGACTAATATGTATATAATTATATATGTATACATGTACTCACTGGCAGCGAAAGTGTACGGCTGGATGCATTGAACTCTGCATACATAAGTGCATAGAACACCATGTACAGTGTGTTGCGTACACCTTACCCTCCATATATCTATGCATGTGCAATTACACACACGCGCGCGCATATATATGCACAAAACTTGCACAAGTAAGAAGTGACAGTGAAGAGAACAGGCAAGCTTACCACAGCCTCCACTTTCACAGGCTCAAGGGTAAGCTTCCCCTCCAAGAAATCTTTGGAGAACTCAATTTCATATGGCACCTGTACAGAGAACAAACACAAACCATGAAATCTTATCCTTTGTTAACGCTGGCAAAATGCAAATCACACCTCATCTTAAAGTATTTATAAATACATGTACAGACTTTTGTAACGCTTTGCAAATTAATCACAATGTGATTAAATTACTCACAATCACAACTCTATTTCATATGGCACCTGAACAGAAACAAACAGAAACCACAAAATCTTATCCTTTTTTAATGCTGACAAAATGCAAATCACAACTCATCGTATAGACTTTTGCAATGCTTTGCAAATTAATCATGTGAAACCTTGAGTATTTTGCACAAACACTAGATTCATTTTGGAATAGCAGATAAAAAGCATTGCGTAGTTACTCACCAAATAGTTTTCCAGGTCAATGGGATCTGGGTTTGCCGTTACTCCTTCGTACATCACAGCAGGGTCCTCATACACAAAGGATTCTGTGAAAGACATTACACTTTGAACAAGAATGCCCACTGGGGATCAAGCAAATTGGAAAGAAGTCGTGGATGAATTAAGTCCTTGAATTTTCTCTATCGCATACGTATTTTTATCACTGATGCAAAATGCTTACACATCTCACCTTTGTCGAAAGTGTCATCATCCGTATCTGGTGGCTTCAGGTGTGGGCACACTGCAGACACAAATAGAAAGACTGAACTGCTAACAGTGCACTGCTGCAACTTGTTTTGTCACTATGTATATATACAGTCTCCTCAGGATTTTCTTTCACAAAACCAACTAAATCATGTTCCCATAAATCTGTTTGTTTGATTGTTTGCAATGCCATTGTGTCTGTTTCCACAAAACAGAAAAATAAACAGCATGCCATGGTTGGAAAGCACACTATGGTCTGTCTCACAAAGCCATCTTCTAAACTAAACATCTAACAGTACCTGCATAAAACGAGAACCCCGGTGTGCACAGTGTTTCAAAAGTGCAATACGGAAGATACCTTTGCTGTGGTCAATGAAAAAGATGTGTTTCTGGAAGGCCACAATGAGATCAGCCGAGTTGTTGAGGAAGCAAGCAGCACTCAAGGAATCATCCAGCATGATTTCTGTCAACAAGGCCCCACCCTCCTCCCATACCTTGATTGCACCGTCATTGCTGCAATGTCAGATACATAAAGATATTGAATGATCATGACAATTGGTGTGTTTTCATGCGGGCGATGCACTTGCGCTGGCTCTTATTTCCTATTTAGCATCCAACAAATTCATTGAATTGCATTGTATGCCTTTTCTGATAATTGACTAGCAAAGATGTTTTGCACTGAAGACAAAATGATCATAGGTCTAACAGTTAGTCATAGATAACTACTCATTCCATTTTGCAAAAGTGGCATTCTGATGTGTGTGTTTTTTGTTTGTTTGCTGTTTTTTATGTGTGAAAATTTTTTGTTTGTTGGTTTTTATTGGGGGGGGGGGGGGGGTGTTCATTTTTGTGTGTGTGTGTGTGTGTGTGTGTGTGTGTGTTTGTGCGTGCATGTGCGTGTGTGTTTTTTGGTGTCTTTCTTTTTTTTTTTGTCTGTTTTTCCAGCCACTCAGCTCTTGACTCTCCAAGATATCCCAAGCTGTGAGCTGAGGGACTTCTGTTTGCAACAATGCAGCAGACACATGTACTGACCTACAAGAGCAGAAGATCTTCATGACAACAGAAGAATCAACAGTGATGACAGGTGCCTGATGTTCAGGGCGATGACGAACATCAACAACATCATCAACGTTTGGTACAGCTGCAACAAACACGTGAACAGTATATACTCTGGTTAAACGGGAAGAAATTTTTATCTATCATACATTTAAAAAAAAAATAAACAGACTACACAAAGACTAACACTTGAAGCAATATACAGGAGATAGATGTAATGACTATGTATGTATGAATAATAATACAATAATAACAATCATACAAGCCTTTCAACAAAAATGAAGTTACCCTTACCACGTGCCTTGTGAAGACCAGGGTCTGTGGCCAGCTCCATTGTGTGGAACAAAACACGACCGCTCTCATGAGCAGTCACACACGTATACTCCTGGAGAATCATACATAACCAACATCAGCATCCAGCAGTTAGTGTCTTACAGCTGTTCAAAACTGCAGATGTGTCAGAAGTGAATCAGATAAACTAGACCCATGCAGTAATGATTCATCAGATGGACTTTTGTCTGGGACTGTACCCAGCTACATGTAACAGGAAATAACCGTTGACAACATGTTCACATATAATCTCAACCACATGTCGAAAACAGATTCATTTTCACTCACAATGCGAGCATAAGCTGTGAGATCTGGTGCGCAGAACACCTCATGCTGCAACTCGAGGTCAGGCAGGCCCCAGAACTGGACGTAGGTCATCTGAGCCATACGGCAAACGGTCACCAGTGACTTGTGCTCAACATCATGTTGCAGTTCCACCACCTGAAAAACAACAAAAGGATTGCAGCAAAAAGCACTCATAATATAATAATAGTGACGATTTTTTAAATTTAAACAATAAATGATAAAAAAGTGTAATGTGCATCATGCAAATGTGTCAGATATTTCTGCTAAGTCTGGCAGGGATACTGTTTCACAGTGCACACACCCACTGTGAAACACTCAATAGGGCTGGGGAAAAATGCCAAAATACTGGTCGACTCAACTCCTGCAAAACAGGCATCATCCTTTTCATAAGTGATCAAGACTGGTTTTCCGCTTAGCATAGCACTTTTTTTCCCTAACCACTGAGGTTTCACACATGCAGAAGACATTCACACACTCACAGGATCCTTGGAGACCTTGAACTCCATGAACTTCTGGCCCTTTACCACAGGGTCCATGAAGAGCACACGTCCATCCTATAATGAGAGAAACAAGACAGTTTTCATAGACTGTAATCTTTCAACTGCAAGCCATCTCTGGTTGCTAGTGTGCCACCAATCCCTTTGATTTACTGACAGTACAGGCGTTCCCAAAATGGAAAGCAGCAACTGTGCCATAGTCCACATGAAAATTTACAGTTTACTCTCAACCCTGGTTTAGTGTTTAACTTGGAAAAATGAGGAACATTTTTTTTTTTTTTTTTTTGGGTTTTTGGTCACTTTGGTTTTACCCGCTCCTTTCAAAACCTCTCTCTAAGAGCACTCTATTAAGGTGAAGCTGTTCATTTTATCAAGTCTTCATGATGGTAGCTAGGGATCATCATCATGAAAATGAGGAAAATCTTCACTCCACAAAGTTCCCCTCACCTCCAGTCCCAGCAGAAGATACGAGTGTCTCACAGGACAGCAACACCCTTCATCTGTCCACAGCATGGCCGATGACTTGAGGATGCAGACACAGCAGCAGTTGGACACTAACTCATTTCCAAGTCCATTCTCTGTTGCCCTGTGACTGGGGGCCTTGTTTCCAGGTAGAAGAGCATTGGCCCTGTGGGGCAACAATGACAATGGGTATATATGCAGTGACTACATAAGCCCATGAAAACTGACACAGCTGTGTCTGCTAAATGGGGGTAGGGTTTTGTTCTGTCACATGCACATTGTTGTAAAATACCTGGTCAGAAAACCCCGGCTGGGGCCAAATATTTGTGCTGGCTTTTTCATCGTTGCCCCGTCTTTGATATCACCCTATGTGGTGGAAAAGGACGTTAAATCCCCAAACACCCACCCACCCCCTGGTCAGAAAACATGAAAAAGGTAAGTTTTGTGTGGAAGGGAGAGACATAAAATCTAACATTACCTGTCTTGTGCAGCACCATCTGATCTGAGGTGGACTGCCTGTATATGGTGGACATCCCACACAGCAATACGGCAGGCAGGGTCTGTCCTGTACACACACACACACACACACACACACACACACACACACACACACACACACACACACACACACACACACACACACACACACAGAAACCAGATCTGACAGGCGCATCACCAACAAAAGAATGTACACAATTCTGAATCTTCACTTTTTCTGGAGGTTCCAGCATTGATATATACTGGCCTAAGCGACATTTTCTGGTGTACCCCTTTTTAAGGAAAGAAAACACGTTGCAGGAGTCTGGTCATGCCCAACATTCTGGTTCTGTTCAAACCCCAAACTTAATGTGATGCTTCAATTTCCACTCAGTTGTTCTGCTGCCCTTTTGTTACACGTTTCCATGTCCCACACGACACTCACCTGGTGGTGTACACCCAGATGTGCTGCGGGTTAATGAGAACGAAGATCACATTGAATTCACGGCTGTAGCACACCCCTAGAATCTTCTGAAGTGGAGAGATGCTGGGAGGAGGCAACACAGTGGACAGATTCTTCTGGTTGCTTCTTGCAAACAGTCGCACACTGCATAAAGGAAAACATGATGGTTTCAATATGAAATTTGGATAAAGTTCTAATTAGACAAGCCTCTTACAGGTGCAGTGAAGCAGAGAACACACATATGCACGCACACATGCATGCATGCTCGGTCACACGTACAAGCACAAGCACGCACACGCATGCAGGCACGCACACACAAACAAGCAGATTCAAGAGGTAAGTACATGATCATGCAGTCATCCAAAGTTCCTTAAAAGAAAGAAGAAAAGGAAAGAAAACAATGAAATTTTATGCTCTGGACACAGGTTCAGACACTGACACAGACAAACCCACAAAGAATCACATACAAATATCATACATGTATCTCCTTTCCACATACAAGCTCTCAGTCTACATTCAGTCTACATTCTGCTAGAAGACAACAACAGTGAAAACTTTTCTTTTTTTTAAAGTCTCACCTGCTGTCTTCACCGACAGCCAGTACTCTTAGTGACTTGCCAGGGCAGCCCTCCAGCTGTAGGCGTGTCACCTGGTTTCGCGTGAGGCTCCAAAAATGGATGAACAGGTTGAGGTGCCACAGTGTCAGGGAACGAGCTGTGCTAATGTACAGTAGGTTGTCATCTGTCAGACCCATCCACAGCAGACCTGATGCTGACACCACGAGGCTAAAAATACAATGAAAATAAGAAAGTATGTTCCATTATTGTTGTTTTAGTATTGCAAAGGTGACCTCAGAAACAGAGTGTATTTAGAAGACCCTATGAATTTTGATCCCATGAAAAAAAGTCACTGCACAAGTTCAGTTAAACTAACCTAACTTTCAGACAGTATTAAAGCAGAAAAACAAATGCAGATGTGAGACATCTATTATCAAATAAGGAAATGAACACGGTACATCAAGCTGAAAGTCCAACTGGTGACAAGTAATGAAGAGAATTCAAGCCCTGCACACCCGTTTCTTTGCCTATGAGAAAGTAATTCTGCCTTAGTGTCCATCAACAAAATGGGAAAAATCAAAATAAAATTCCATTGCCCTAATTTATCCGGGTTATCCAAACCAAAAGCATCCATTAATTCTTACTGTCATCAGTGATGTTTACTTGGTTGTGATAGTGCAAAAGAACACACCTGTATATGCAGTCCATGGTGTCAAGCGACCACATGCGCAGCGATCCATCCAGAGAGCAGGTGATGACTATGGTGGAGTTGTGGGGGTGGATGAGAAGGTTGGTGACGGCCCGTGAATGGCCGCGGAATGTGTGCACCAGTCCCCCTGTCAAGCTCCACACTTTCACTGTGTTGTGTATGAAAAGAAAAGGCAGTGTCATTATTGTTTGGTAACACATCATGATGACCACACAAGCATGGGCATGAGCAACAGCAGCACTGCACTGAGCTAGACAGAACAGCCGAAGAATGCGACTAAGAGCACAATTTACACCCTGCTGATGAGACTAGACATAGCAGTGCATGTGAACAAGGGTTGCGCAGTATGCAGATGCATGCACTGTACAAAGCACTAAAAATGAAGCAGGATTTTATCTCCTGTAAAGAAACAAGATATTTCATGGTACATACAAAACAATTATAAAAAAAACTGCAGCAAAACAAGACCCCCTCCATTTCCTAAAATAAATGTAAACTGTTTTAAAATAAGTAACATACAACAAGGACATACATGACATGTTACAAAAACTAGTTACACATCTTCACAGCATATTTCATTAGCAAGGCCTCACCTTCAGTGTCAATGGATGATGTGACCAGTACCTTCCCAGCCACAGAGTAGCGGCAACCAGTGATGGACATTGTGTGTGCTCTGAAACATTTATACACAACACGTCAGAGCGGAAACTAGTGGAGTAAATGTAATGATGTTCACATTAACAGGGTCAAGACTAAAAAGAAGCACATCCATCTTTCATACGCATTTGGGCAGACTGTGCCCTACTACTAGTTAAATGTAGAACAGATATTAATGCATCACTCACTGAAGCAATCTGAATCAGAAAGAAAAGGAAAACAGCATATCCAAGCCTGAGTTTTATCAAATTTGTTGCTGGATTTGTTGATAATGATAATAATACTAATGATATAACATTCTTATATAGCAGAGTATCCCCACAAGGTGAGCTCACGGCACAAATACAGTCTAAACTAAACTAATAAAAGAAAAGTATTCAACACATAGTGACATAGTGACATACTGATGATGATCAACACACACACACACACACACACACACGCACGCACGCACGCACGCAAGCACGCACACACACACACACATTGATAAAGAAGTACCTATTAAAACTGGTGTTTGCATGCATTCCAGTGCACTGACATTGACTCTTTACTGCAAGTTTAAGGAGCTATGTCTACCTTTCGAATTTGAAGAGCTGTTTGCCCTGAAGGTCATACACATGAAGGTCAGTGTCAGAGCAGCAGTACAGGTGCTCAAGGTTGTAGTCTAGCTCCACCCTCTTCACCCAACTACCCCCCACATTGGGCAACTCATACCTGCAATGTACACCACATTGAATATAAAACTGTGAAATGCTTTGAAAGTCATTCATTATCCAGAAACTTTGTGTCTATAGAAATCAGTACATGAGATACTTATACACATATGGAAAAACAGAAGAAAGCTGTGAGTATGTGACATGCTGTAAGTGACTTACTTAAGAGACAACTGGTAGTTAGCAAGGGGTTTCAGCTCAGTGAATGCTTTGCCTGCAGCTTGGTGAAAACGCCAGACCTTCAAAATAACAGTGTGGTGTAAAAAAAAAAAAAACCCAATAACAACAGTGGTATAACAATAAGCCGGGCCAACTCCTGGATAGGTCAATAAACAAATGATTAAAGGGCTGTTATTGAAAGAAAATATTGTGAGAGAAATCAAAATTAATCAAAATGTGTCAATACTTGCGCAAAGCGGACAAGCTAATCAAGATTTTTTTTCTTCTTATTACAATCATGCACATATGTGACAGTGACCATTAATTTTGTTTGTCATATTACATCAAACAAGAAAAATAAGCAACAAAAATAAAGAATGAAAGTGAATTAACCTTTGCTCCCCCAACTCCTCCTGTGATGAGCTCATCTCGTATTGGGTTGAAAAGCATGAAGAGCACAGAGCGCAGGTCAGCACTGACTGAGCAAGTCTCAAAGAAGTCACGATTTAGCACCTGGAATACATGTGCATTTACTTCAGCATGCAACATTTCTTGTAACTTTAACAGCAACAACCTGAACAGATGATACACATTTTATCACATGACAGATTTGTATACATGTAATGTACATAAGTTTATCCCCATTTTCTTTGTATAAATATATATGTTATTATTATTATTATTATTATTATTATATGTACAAACAATTAAACATATACCACAAAAGCTATGTGGATAGCTTCTGCACTCATCTTACACACTAACCTTTAGAGAAAAGTCTTTCCCAAGAGCAAAGTAACAGTTGTACTTGCGGGCGTACACCAAATAGGTGATCAAACGGTACTCATACTTTGGATATTGTAGATCTCGTGAAACTGCAATACAAACAGATAGAGAGACATTTAAAAACATAATATGCACTGAGGCATTTCATAAGGAAATTATAACAATGCACTAAAGCCAGTGCCATAAAGGAGACTATGAAAATAAAAATTTTTCTCACATAGCAACAAATTATCAACTTCTGTAAAAACAAGAAAGACAGGAGAAAGAAGAACGTGTGAACAAGACAACTGAAGAAAATTCTAAGGAATAATATTCATGACTGGAATGAAGAAGATCATATGATTTTATCAACAATATTATACTTATTTTTGTTTGGTTGTTGTATCAGTTTGTTTGTTTGTCACTGTATGTGTTATACCTCTGACATCCACAGCATCTCTTTTCCATGTTGTTATTCCTTTTGAATCCAAGATGATGAACTGTCTCATCCTCCCATTGTATGTCACTGAAAAAGATGAAATTTTGATATGAAAAAAAAAAATCAATTAACTCATGGGCCTCAGCAGCCATGCAGGCATTAATTTGGCAATAGAGTTCCTGTACTCACCTCCCATTATGTCACTGCTTTTCTTTCCATGCTCATACGTGTCTCTCGGCTGAATGCCATATGGTATGTTGGTATACTGCTCTGATATTCTGACATTTGCTCCTCCCTCAGATGCCTGGTCAGACGACATTGATCCTTGACTGTTCCCACCTGAGTGTGAAAGTTTTCTTTTGATTTCCTCAAACACTGGGTCCCAGTTCTCATCAACATCTGACCCATCAGTTTCTTCATCCTCCAGGTCAGAACGTGGGCTATTACTAAAGGAGGGTGCGGATGCACAGCCTCCTGTGAGAGCAGACATGTCTCCCACACTGTCTGATCGGTGAGAAAATCTGTCAAAGTCTGCCCCAGATCTGGAGTCAGTTGCCATGCCTTCATCTGGCTGAGAGGCCTCATCTGGGATATGCCCTTGATGCTGAGACGCAGAAACTGTATCTGCCATCATGTTCAAGAGTACCTGAAAGAGCCCCAGTACAATCAATAAGATCATCAGTCAATGCCAGGCTCAAAGAATGTCCCCCTCCCCCCCCCCACTCCTTTAACACTTAGACATCTGAGAGGATGCAAGGTGAAGGAAATCATAGGTTCATAAGATCATCAGTCAATGCCAGGCTCAAAGAATGACACCCCCCCCCCCCCCCACACACACACACACTCCTTTAACACTTAGACATCTGAGAATATTGAGATGGATGGAAGATGGAAGGTGAAGGAAATTACATGTTCAAAAGGATAAACCCCTTTTCAACCCATTCTTAACAATATGAACTCTCATGGCAGTGCTGGCTACACCAGAGCATGCTTGCAGTGGGCTGAAATATGATGAGAGAGAAAGATTCTACACACTCACACACACCTGTATGCAATTACACACATAAACGTAACACATCATATGAAACTGGGCTATGGAACATTAAAGATACTCCTTTACCATGTTAGTATTTTAGTTTCATATCTAACCCTTACATACTGCTAATATGAATAAGGCGGCAATTGTCAACTGGGCAAACAGTTCAAATACAATAAACAAAACAAACAAACACAACCTTCCCAACATCATAACAATCACCACCAATAATTGATTACAAAACGATGCTGATACATTAAAAACAGCAAATATTGTCCCCAGGCGTCATGGTGTTATCAATACTCTCACCTATCAACTAAATCACGTATCAATCAAGTCACACTTCAAAGTTCAATGACAGTTGCCTTTCACACATTCTTCTGTCGATCGGGTGGATAGACCACCCAAGCAGATTTGCTGAAAACTTCATCGGTCTCTTTCCGTGCATGCCGCTCTCCTACACAGGAGTTTATCGATTTTTGCATCAATGCACACTAATCCGCATCAAAATCTCTCCCGCCGACTCCATATTGTTTATAGGTAGCAACGTGATTGGAGCGCCTCTAGCGGTGAAGCGAGTTGTTTGCCCTTGGGTGTGCAAATGCGTAAAACGTCATCGAAAGCTGCTAGTTACTTGTACACAACATGGCGGAAAGTTGACGAGTGGGCTGAGGTGTAAGTCGAAGAAATATGAATCGTTGTGGTATCTCTTCGAGTTTCAGTAAACAGTTTTTTGATTGTTATGATCAGTAGTTTAGTTTTTCGATTTTCTTTGAAATAATTGGACGAAGTAGTATAATCTGGGCACACATCTCTGAAGAAAGTGCGTGAAAGGAAGTTCCCGCGTTTGTAAGCTTCACTTCTCGTCTGTTTTACTTTATGGAACACCCCACGCTTGGCTCAAGCATCTATGCAAGTACGAAAAAGACAATCCAGATGCAGTCGTGTTTATTTGCAGTTATCACCATTTTGATTTTGCAGATTCAGCATATATACATCACACGATGATTGGTTTGTTGTGAAAAGAGCACCGTGATCAAACCAGGATGGGGATTCAAGACATTGTGCTGGTTTTCGACCGCCTTGATGCAGCCAACGTTGGCTTTGTTACGGTAGACCAGCTTATGACGCTGCATGAGACTGTCTACTTTACCCCAGTAGCAAGAGATCACGTTGAAGCAGCAGTCTCACAGGTGTGCGGCCCAGGATGTGGGGGCAAGGTGGACAGAGATGCTTTCACTGATGTTCTGGAAGAAGTCCAGCGCCGTCATGTTTTAGATGAACAGGCTTACTGGGACTTCCAAGCTCTTGACTTCAGTGGCAGGTGTGTTGTATTCTTAGAAAGATAGCATTTTGTTTGTGTAGGCTTATCAGCAGATAAAAAATACAGTATGGGGTGGGGGGTGGGGATCTACCATCCTACCGCTGAAACACCTAACAGATCTAAGGATATTTCACCATTCATAGGGCCCCCATACCCCTCCCACCAGGAGGAAAATGGTCGGTACAACCTAGGCCATATGAATTGGTGATTTTAGCTGCTCACGACCATGGTTTCGGGTCAGTGGGACCCCCATCAGATTCAGATGAGCATGCGGCGATAGCCACAAGAGATGCAGCGTCCAGCCAGCACTAAAAGGCTGTCCCAGAATAATCTGGTGCATCTCCAGTACAGTACAGTATATATTGAATTTGGATTCGGTGAGAGTATATATATATCATTAAGAACTGACATAGGAAATGTGAGCTTATAGAGGATAGAGACCTATAATCAGAGTAATTTTTTTTCTGCCACAGTCATAGAATCCGTCTGCAGGATGCACTGACCTTGTTTCAAGAGTACCATGGGGACGCATTTTCACTCCACACTTGGCACCAGTTTCTGAAGAGCCGTGTAGATCCAGACGCTGATGTCTACTTTGACGAGATCCGCAGATGGCTGTGCGATATACCCAGTGGGGAACCCAGTGCTGATCGGGAAGTGCGGCAAGAGTTGTCTCATCTTGAACACGCTCAGTGGAATCACAGTTACCATGATTATGAAGCTTTCAAACTGTTGCAGGTTTGTAAACCAGGAATCAACCATACCTATGTTATGCTAGTACAAGCAAGATCAAGATTGTGTGTAGACCTTTTAACCAAAAAAAATTTTTTTTAATGGCACATAGCTTTTATCACCAACAGGCAACACAACCCATCAACCCATTCCCACTCCATCCCTCACACACAATCACTGACAATATCTAACCAGTTAAATATTAAACATAGTTGAAAAATAGGTAGATCTACATTAAGAAAACTCCATGGGCACAGCTTTAAAAAAAAAAAAAAAAAAAAAAATTCTGTTGCTAGCAAGATGATGAGAAGGACCAGGATGAGGATGGCTACATGGAAACAACACAAAGACACGCGAAGCGGAAACTTCAGAAGTAAGTAAAGTTTTTTTTTTTTTTGTTTTTTTTGCTGCCACAACTCTTTGCCGGCTCCAGTGGTGTTCCTCCCTGGTAATGGGTGGAACCCACGGAGGGCTCGGAAGTTGGGGCAATTTTTTTTATTATGCATGATGATGGAGATGAGGATGATGGTAAGATGATGCTATGGAGGTCCGTGTGGTTTGGGACTGCGGGACAGGGCCGCATTCCACGCTTCCTGTCATAAATATCCCGGCATTTACCAGGCCCGGGAACTGCGGTGCTGGCCGTGTAATCATCCACGTCATAAGACGTGTCATACCAAGGGAAGCACCCCCAAAGTCGCACCCGTGAAGTGGGTGAATCTCGGCTGTGTGGCAACAGCCTCCCCATTGGGCCCATAGCACACCCGCTCTGGGTAGGAGCCGACCTAGGTAGGAAAAATCCCGCTTGCCTCGGCTGGGACTCGAACCCGGGTCTCCCGGTCCATGGTCCGAAGTGCTAACCACTACACTACGGCGGCCGGTAGTAAAGTTTTTGTTGTATTTTACTTCTGCTATGTCACTGTCTTCATGCACTTGCAGAGAAGACATGGAATACAACAGAATACAGCTCCAATACTGTATTAACAGAAGATGCGCGGAGAACAAATTCATGAAAGAAGAAGAACCCAGAACGCTGTGCAGGGCTGCTTATATATATATATATATATACTAAACAGGTCAGATCTAGGACATTCCTCAACTTACTGGCATGTTCGAAATCTTTCCAAGGTGACGTAATCTACTGACGTTACTGCACTAGCATGTTCTGGGATGGTCTAGAAATTTCCATCGAAATGCAGTGGCTTTCGCGATCTCTACAACAGTTTTACTCCCTGGCTTTTTATGAGTACTTCTGCTGGGAATTGAAGTGCTGTGTTTTGGAATGTTGAAGTAAGAGGAGAAAAATGGCAGTTGGCACTGAAGCTTGACTAGGGATGATAGTGTATTCAGGAAACAAACCAGACCAAAACCAAGCTATGGTAGAGTTAGTTCTGTGGTAAACATGCTGTGCCTGATGTCTCCAGATGGCAGCGTCAGGGGCTGGGGGCCATGCTGGATGACGATGGACTAGAAGCAGAAGATGAGGATGACGGCCCGAAAAAAATGCGACGCCAGGATGCTGTCACTGCCTCTGAGCTTTTGGATGCCATGGAGATCAAATATTCTCTGCTGACTGATATGCTGGTCGCCCAGATGGCTGCTTTTGCTGCAAGTAAGTCTTGGGAACGTATGTGCGGTACATCTGTAAAGGCGTTTGAGATGTAGTCTCTGCCAGACTCGCACAGTATATTCAGGGCTTTATATAGATCTATGTCAGAGACCAGTCATAGACTGATTTCATTTTGAAATGCCCAGTTATTGTCTAACTAAAGCAGACATGTCATATAGTTTTTTTGTCAATTTTTATTTTTCTTATGTTCAGTGCTTTTCTAATAAATGTTCCTACAGATATGCAGCCCTAGATCACTAAAAAAAATTGTCCAGCCACCTGCTCCACTTGCTCCTTTCTACCTAAATTTTTGCCTCTCTTTCCAGACATGGACAGTGAAAGAGCTGAACTTGCACAGCAAATCAAACGTCAGCTGGCCAAACTGACTAAGAAAGGAAAGCTGAGGGATGTGGACTCACTGCCAGGTGCATCTGCACTGCTGCCAGCCACTGTACTGTACTTGATGGGGGATCTCGGACCTGCCCATGAACAGAGAGAGGCCGAGTTGAACTCTCTCCGTCGGAAGCTGGAGGCAGAAGGGAAATCTCCGAAGGACATAGAGGGACAACTGAAGAAGGAAATTCTTTCTGCCACTAGGGGTAAATACTTGAACATGTAGCATGCGTGGTTATAGGGCTCAGAACAAAAAGTCTGTTCTGAAGAAAAGAGACAAAGCAAATGAAATGCCTTGGCCCTTTTCCCGATGATGGTAGTGAAGGTTTTGTTTTGGGTTATTGGTTTTTTTTTTTAGCTCATTTTGTTTTACAATACATGAATCTGTGGATGAAACTGTAACGTGTATGTTTCCATAATTATCATAATTATATGTGTGGGGGTTTTGTGTTTTTTTTTTGGGGGGGGGGGATTTTAAGTTAGGTAAGCTATGTCTAGGTTCCAGTCTAGTAAAAGCAGCAGAAAAACCAAACAAAAAAAGAGCCATTCAATACAAGTCAGAAGACCTTCTTGTAGAACAAAAAAAAAAATTACATTTTTGCTTCACACCTGTTCAACAGGGCCGTTGACATGTGGACAAGGTCTTGTGGACCTGATGCAGCGGAAATCCAGTGAGAGAGAACTGATCCTGTCCATTGCCCGTGGGCACGCTGCTGTGAGCGTCGCCCCCTGGGAGGCATTGTGTCGCCTGCAGTACCAGCATGCTATTCTTGGTGACCTGCAGGACTTCCTCTCTGCTGCCCTGGCTGTCGGTCTGGCAGAGAGATCGCAGACCTACAGATCTTCTCAGTAAGGACAACTTGGCTCTGTCAGCTTTAAGGCAGATGATTTTCATTCATATTAAGTTGATCCAACTTTATAGGATGGGGCAGATTTCGCTGTGTGCAGCAGCAAGTTTCAGTGATAAGAAGCAAGACTGTGACGTTTCTCCAGACAATACATACATATCAACACAGTGACGTAACGAAATCTGCGTCATAGACACCTCGCGTACACACTATGCTGCTGCGTTTTTTTTGTTTTTTGCACTGAAGTTCAGTATGGAAGTTACTTACTCATGGGTGACGGTCTTCAGCCTTGGTGTCTGAAATCGGTTTTTGGAAACTTTTCCTGGCTGAAATCCCATTTGTTGAGCAAAACTTGGGCCAGATAGTACTATTACAGTATTAGTAGCAACCCAGGGATAAGTGCTACATTTATATTTTACAGTTAGATTGCTAAAAGAGGTCATCAAATGCTTTTCAGGTTGCTAAAATGTGTGTTTGGCTGAGTCTTGCAGTTTTATGGAACCCAGAGTCCCCACACACCAGCCTGGGTTTCAGTCTTTTTAAAATTTACGAGTGCCACCTGTGCTGACTACAATAAGTCACACAGTCATGTTTTACCACCCTTTACCTGGTTTAACATCACTATGCTTGCTGTTCTTTGTGTTTTACAGCTTCTTTTCAAGTAGGTGCATACCACTAAACTCTTGCAGATTTGTTGGCAAAACAGTTTTGATCTTTGTCTGAACAGAACTTTGGTGGGGTAGCAGAAGTAAGAAGGTGCAGTACTTGTGAATGTGAATTTTATTTGACAGGTTTGATGTGGACCGTGATCGGAGTGAGCAGCTGGCGAAAGAGAGACTGGCGGCCAGGTTCGGCCATGCTGCAGCCCGCACCACCTCCCAGGTTCCAGATGTAATGGAGCTGCAGGATACGGGAACAGTCAACATCCGCTCACAGCTTGTGACGCAGCTTGAACTTCGACACCATTTGGAGAGAGAGGTGATTACAGATCACTACCAACATCTGGGGAAAAAAGACCTAAGCACTGTGGAGTTCATACACATTTAGGCCTCTTCCCAGTTGACTTCAAAAATTGATTTGAATTTGAGAGCTACTTCTTTACTCACCGATTTGTTTCTACCAGGTGAAGGATGCATTCAGAACATAAGTGCACAACAGTGCATGCATGTCAGAATTTACCAGGCTCTGTTGTTCTTTTATTGTTTTGGATTTTTGTGTGTGTTTTTTTTTTTTTTTTTTTTTTTTGGGGGGGGGGGGGGGGGGGTCTCAGTTTTTTGTGTTTCTTTGTCAGATTTCATGGAAAATTACATCAAATTTACACTCATCCATAACCCTGGGATACATTTTTCTCTGGCGTACACAGTAAGTGTTCATGTTGATCAATCCTATTTTACAGGCATTGATTTACATGCTGCAAGGCCCTGAAAGCATACCAAGCAGAACTGCAGGTCAGAAAATGTCTGCGGACGAGAGACGGCGACAGCTGACCAAGCTGCGCAGCCACCATTTGAACTGGAAAAACGGCAACTCTGGAGACTCAAGCCCCAATTACAAGATACTGCAAGAAGGTTGGAATGGTTCCGATGATGACAGCAATCAGAGATTCTTCACAACTGGTGTATGCATTAGTGTCTGCGTGTGTGTGCGTGCGTGTTAGTGTGCGTGCGAGTGTGCTGATTATCATACCTTGCCTTTAACAAGAAACATTCATCTTTTCTCAGCTGTGGGCCTGTATTGGGCGGAACGCCAGAGTCAGCTGGAAAAACATCATCACAACGTGACCGACTCTGGTGTCAGCGCTGACGTCCTGGCAGACTTACAGCAGAAACAGGAACTGGACTTCGCTCGCTGTCTCAAAGACATGGCTGGCAAGGTAGCCTACAAAGTTACACTTACAGGGCAGGCTGACATGATTGTCCAAGACGCCAGTGACAGAACTGTTTTGAATTATTATTTATTTATTTAAAGATAGGTATTGTCAAAAGGTAAAAGGGCTTAACCCTGGCAGTACTGAGCCTGAAATATTCCGGGCTACCTCTATGGCGTTTTCAGTGTAAGACAATTCAGCAAGACCTGCTGGTCAGGTCCATGGTACTCAGGTTCTTTTACGTAATGACGGTAGAATATACTCCAAGGAGTTGTTGCTAAATGCGTTAAATTTATTGCCCACAGCTTTCAAATCACAACTTTGGTATCCTTCCAGCATTTGTGACCTTCCATGAGAAAACCCGGCTTAAGTACAAAATTTTCAAATTTTTGTTTTTGGAGCCATCTTAAAGAAACAGCCTTCCTCTTTACAGTGCAAAAAAACTCCTTTTTAAGACATCATAATTTATGGGCAGAACCACCTGAACCAATATCGACCAGATAGCACCCGCTGACCTTTGTTAGCTCGGAACAGCGGCGTGCGTCTTACGCCGGGTTTTCTCGTGGACAGTCACATTTGTTAAGGTTTTAGAGACAGCTGGGAAGATAGAGTCGCATCGTACTATATTTTGTACTAATAGAGCATTTATGTGAACGCTTAGTAGATGAAACATGGAGGTAGACACTGAATGAAAGAGTTTTATCTCACAGTGACAAGTACTGCTTCATTACAGCCACTTCAAACTTGTTTTATGACGTCTGATGAAAGCTTGTATTTCGCAGGATTCTGATGGCCTTATCTCCCTGCTGAAGAAAGAATGTCGGATCCGGTACCAAGAACACTTTGACAACGTCGCGTTTGTTGTGCTGGGAGTCGTTGACCTCAGCAAAGAGGACCAGGAGTACGTGGATGCGCTGGGTGAAAAATACAAAGCCATGCGTGACCAGGTGTTTGTCTTTTCTCTCAGGGAAAAGTTTGGTCATGGAGCTTGGAACAGGTACGGTTTGCTTGCAGGGATGCTCATGTTTGTGTGTGTGTGTACACCCCCCAGCCTTTCACATCCGTGCACGCTTTTCATGGACAACACAGGAGATGTATTACACACACAGCACTCAAACAATAATCATGGGCATCACACGCACATACTGTCACCAGCATTGTATCTGCAGTCTTACTGTACAACACGCGTACATCTTTAGAATCTACTCATCTGTAGCAGGTAGTAGATGCACAAAATGGTATAAAATTGTTTTCTGCAGGTTATGAAGTTAAAATACTAGGACAGCAGGAGCAACTAATTATCTGTGTGGATGACAAATAACATAGTGCAAAACAAATTTGAAATCCTGTTTTCAGCATGGGACGTGAAGGTCGGCAAAGTGAACTCCAGCGCATGCGCAAGGAGGAAAAGAAAATGCGTGGAGATGGCCGCTTTGTCGACATGGCAACCCTCATCGGTCCAAAATCACAGGTATGTACAGTGACAGAGATTTATAGCAGATACAGATGCAAAGGCACATATGATACTGTAAAATGGCAAAACAGTATGTTTTGTTGGTATTTGATTTCTCCTCTCTGTTTGTTTGCAGGCTCTGCCATCCTTACAAAGTCTGGTTGGAGAGAACAAAGTGTATGGAAAAGGTTGGTATAGAGTTTAATTCTGTGCTACGTGTGTCTGCAAGATAGGTTTTCTTTTCCTTGTTAAATATATGAAACAAATAGCAACATTAAAGGAGAGTGCTTTTAAAAAACAAAAACAAAAAAACACTGTTTGGACTTGGCACATTAAATCCGCATGCACACAACAAAAAAGAGAGTGTATGTGCAGCCTAGTCTGTCTTTGTCAAACAAGTGAATCAATCACTGTACACTAAATACTGTCATTCATCACATTTTCATGAAAGCGCAACTGTTTTCAGCGTTGCCTGCTGATCCAACATGTAAGTCACTGAACCTGTTGGCAGACCTTGCCCCACGTTTTGACCTTGAGCAGGAGGCTGTGTTGTCATGGTTACACGGAGAAGAGGTCAAGGACAGTGAAGGTCACACACGCAGTGTTCAGGAGCTTGTGTGTCTTGAGCTGGAGAGGTTCGTCATGGGAGTGGATGGAGACTATGAGGCAGGCCTCATGGCCCTAGGGCTCCTGGAGAGAATCCAGACTGTGCCCTCTGGAAGGTGAATGTTTAAATTTTTTGGAGCAGGAATTAACAAATTTTGTACTGCATGTGGGGCTTCTTTGTTCTTCTAGTTCTCTTCCTACCACCCACACATTTTCGGTTTTGGATGTATTGCGAGAATCTGGCAAGAGGTACAGTTCTTTGACATTTACATTTGTAAGGGAGAACACTGCCTGCATGCTCTGCTGGATAGATCTGGAAAGTTTGACATTTGTATGAAGATGTTGAAGATATAAAATCCTGAGGAGTGGAATAGGTTCCTGCCAAACTTAAATGATATGAAGACTGGACACATTAAAGAAAATGTCCAAGCCATATTTTTTATCATGGCTTTGCCTTCATTCAACGGTAGCAATGGTTTGAATGTCATACTCATAGATCATTCTGCGACAGACCTTTGCGAACGGTAGTAATGCTTGCTTCAGGTCAATGAGTGACAAAGAGAAACAGCGACGACTGGCCGCGAAAAGAGTTGCACTACGCAGGCTGCGCACGCGTCAGGGTGAATCCTACAAACCACCTGCTGAGGACAAGAAACCACCTGCTACTGGTAAAAGGGGTTGCCTGCCAGAGTGCACTGTCTTGCAAAGAACATTTAAATAATAATAATAATAATGAATATTTATTTGCGCTTATTCTCTGTGAGCTCTAAGCGCTTACAGAGGAGGTAAGATAACTAAAAGAAACTAAAAGCTACTAGAAAGATAAAAAGCACTAGAATAGCCAAAAGTACACACACACACACACACACACACACACACACACACACACACACAGACAGTGTCTGTCACTCATCATTGAGGTATTTTGACAATATTGTCAGCATACCCAACCCCATTTCTGAGTATCTAGTCCGCTAGATCCGTCATCAGTCATTAGGATCTGATGTAGCAGATTAAGCTTACTCCCCCCAGAATTACAGTATATCTGCTGATTTACACATGACATGCTGCAATGCACTGTACTGCAATATATGATGCTGGTTGAATCCCCCCAATTCAGTCTCAGGCACCTTTTGGCGTGTGTTGCTGTGATTAAATTTGGTCACTCTCCATAGACTTGTTTCTTCTCAGGGCAAATAAATTTCTTCTTTCCTTCGATGATTTTGCAGGTGACAAGCTGTCTTGGCAAAATGCATTACTGCGCAGCATGTTGCGGAGACAGAGCAGCGATCGTGAGTTGTTGCTGCGACTGCTGCAGGACGCTGGGTTTGGCGATCTAGTGGAGGCCGCCAGCTTGATGGCAGCAGAGGAGAGGTGGCAGCGTCAGGCTCAGCTGGCAGAAAAACATCACATCCTGGACCTGTCTACTCGAGGTAATGCTGGCATTAACTCTTCAACACTTCATGACAAGTATATCCGACTTGTAATAAACGCACACCTCATCTTGAGTTAGCCTGACATGTTTTGATTAATAATTATTAAGTGTCACTACTTATTCTGTATTGTTTTGAGTGGGGTACATATACTTTAATCTCAGAAATGAATGGGCTGTTCATTGAAATACTTTAATTTGGTGAACTTGATACTAGATGATGTTGATGTCCAGCAGTGTGCGTGTGTGGGGGGGGGGGGGGGGGGGGGGGCGGAGGGGACACAATAGTGGTAGGCAAGACTACTTGAGTTGGTGCATTTGCATACTTGATGTAGCGCGTGGAAGAGTTAACATGCTTTGTAAATGCAGCAGTTTCCGCCTTGATGCTCCTTACTATACAAAATATGATTTAGATTATTTTAATTATTAAATCTTCAGGTTACTGGTGCAGGATGTTCAGACCATTAATTACTTCTGGTCTTGTTTGCAGATGGGCATGAGGAGCATCTCTGCATTTTGGAGGAGGCAGCTGCCCTGAGGGTGGTGGGTGTGCGAGCGTTGGCACGGCGACAGGCTGTCAGAGCCCTGTCAGAGGATGAGGTGTCAGTAGCACTGTTGACAGAACTGCAAGACGTGCATGATACAGAGCTGGCACAGTGGCTCCATAAAATGATTAACATGGTAGGTACCATACAGTTTTAGGACTTTCTGTGGTGATTTTGAACTTTTTTTCTGGCGCGGTGGCTCCATAAAATGATTAACATGGTAGGCGCCACACCGTTTTAGGACTTTCTGTGGTGATTTTGAACTTTGTTTTTCTCTGGTGCAGTGGCTTTGTAAAATGATCAACATGGTAGGCACCACACAGTTTTAGGACTTTCTTTGGTAATTTTGAACTTATTTTTCTCCCGTACCACACTCCTTTCATACACGTGTTGGTTCTTTCGTGGTGACGTTTAGTAAATTTTTTTTAACTTAGTGTACAAAGTACTTTGCACATTTGGTTTGTCACATTTGTGATATCAAAACATTTTTACCCCAATGAAAAGTCAGGTAAAATGAGTATTAACACAGGTTTATCAGTCACTTTGCATAGGCTCCAACTGCTGCATTATACCCCTATGGTGCTGTACATTATGTGTTTGCAGTTAAATGTATGTGTGGAGGCACATTGTGTGTAGTGTTTTTGGGTGTGTGTTGATTGTAATGCACCCTGAGCTCCCGCGATAGGGAGGGCGTCCCTTACATATCTGTTTTATTATTGCTGTTATACCACAGGTGACATGTTTATGTGACAGGACGAAGCGGCAATGCAGGAGAAGCTGAAAGAAGAGAGACGGTCACGGGATGAGGAGCAAGCTTCTGCTGTCATGGCTGTTCTGACACGTGTTGATGGGGACTCTGATCTCACTGATGCTTTTGTCGGGGTAACTTGACTACTAACATGAAATCCTGTCACCCCTGTGGACTTTAGAGCTCCTTTTTTTTTTTTTTTCATGAATTATCATAACAATAATAATCTTGTGCTTGACTGGTGAATGTGTCACCTAAAGGGAAGCAACTCTTCCAGCTTCATTTTTTTTTTTTTTTAAAGGCATGCAGGCTGTGAGAAGGTTTGCAGAAATCTTCTTCGCCTGGTTTCTTCGCTAGCGGGTGACGTCACTCTCCGCGCGAGCGCTTGCCGAGAAGTATTCTCTTCGCTGACGCGCACAGGGTTTGCACCGAGCACCGAGTGGTGGCTTGAATTTCATAGGGTTATGCCCCTTTGACCTACGGGTCAGTGGTGTATTCTGCTAACACCTGCGCATCCCAGTCGTAAGCTGCTGCAGCCATGATCTTCTTAGACGTCCTACACGTACACAAAAAGTGTCATAAAAAATTACTCAACCATGCAAAGCTGTGAAATATAACTGACAAGGAAAAATACGTGTTTCAACTACATCACAACAACTTGGCTGACCACTGATGATGACAATTAAGTCTGTAGCTATTAGCTGTCGTGACAAGGGTTGCAAACGCATTCATGGCATAAAAATTACTCAAGAAATCTTGAAACAGCATTAGAATAAGACAAATAACAGCCGTAAGAGGTGCTGACTCGAAGTCGATGAGGACCAAAACAACATCAGTCCTTGACCGATTTACCTGCCCTAACGATTGAACCCTGTTTTACAAAATAGAAGCATGGCAGCAATCATTATACATGTATATATGAGGGAAATATGCTACACAAACATAGGCATACCAATTTTTCAAGAAAATCCTTCACTAATCAATGTAAACGATAAACGAAATTGACTTCGTACAACTCACCGTTTCAGGGAAGAATCGGCGGGGTTTCTTCGTACCACTGCGCAGCCGGAAGTGTCAAAACGTCATAAGTAGGCCAAAGAGCTTAAAATAGACGGGGGATTCCCTTGGCGGCCGAAGAAGTAGCGAGTGCAAACCTTCCCTAGTATCGCTGATGTTTGTGAGAATGAAATTTGGACATCACAGTAGCTGATTTGAGCGGCGATCAGTTGAAGAAAATTAATAACTAATTACTATAAAAAAAAGAAACATATTGTTTATTTGGTCACTGCGTAATCAGTTCCCTTGTAGAAGCCTGCGTTATAAATTTGTCATGGTTCATAAGATTTTGCAGCTTGTCAAAACATCATTCATGGTTCTCCAGAGAAATTTAAGACATGGAGTGGTTAAAGTTATTCCTGCCCAATCAGGGTTGGCAGTGAAAACAAAAGTACACACAAAAAAAGAAGTGGTTGTGGAGTAGTCTGAATTGGGTTATGGTCATCACGTTGACCACCTCGCATATTGCACTTAGTATCGCCAGCCGTGGCTTGTTCCAACTGAGCAAGGCAGCAAGGCATCCATTGCACGGGGGCCACCCCCGCCCAACTTCACCTGCCGGAAAAGGCCACCTGCCAGACCAGTTTCTAGTTCACCACTCCCGTAATTACTGGGACCACCTGCTAGATGGTGTGTTGGCTTCTGTCTCAGACCTTCCCAGGGGGAGATCAAAGGTAACTGGGTACCTGTGCGTTTCCCCTTATGCAAGCCTCACCACCACTTCCTGTACCCTCAATGATCTACAAATGCTTAATATACAGGGCCATATTCTGGTTGTCTTCAAACTGACAGTCATTTATTTCATTTTTGCAAGTGAAGGTTTCGTTATAGTTGTTCTGTGTCACTGTTATATCCAATAGTATTTTAGATTTGCATAATTAATTAGAACAATCTTATGATTATTTTCTGGCATTTCTTTTGCAATTTACAATTAAAAGTTTATCTGTTAGCATACCAGGGTCATTGTCCGTTCAAGGAAAGAGTTACTTCCCTTGGTTTCTGCCACCACGCGGAGGATTTTTTTTTTTTTTACAAACTGTACAAATCGGTTAGCAAAGAAAATGTAAACTGATCGTAAAACATGACATGCTTGTCAGCATAGTATTGTAATTACTTTTGTCATGTAGCAACCTGGGAAGCAGAATAAGCAGATTGTCTCCCTTGGACTGTGGGCTAAGCGACAAGTTGCACGTGTGGATCCATTTAGGGACTATTGAAACGCACTGTAGAAATTGAGAATGTCTCTCAGATCAGGTAAAAAGATATTTTGTGTTCAAGCACCTTGACATATGCCAGACTTGCCAAAAAAAAAGTCCATGTGATTTAGTTACTTGTGAGATCTATAGTTAGTAAACTTGCGCGAAGTGGCTGCTGCAGGCAGGTGTGAGTGTTCTATCAGTTTGACAGCTTGAAATCTGGATGCAAGGAGGAAGATGCAAGCATGGGATGATGACAATATTAGAAGCAACCAGAAAGTGATCTCTCTGTTTGCAGCTAGTGGAGAAGAAGTACACAGCCCTGTGCGAGGCGTTGCTGCGGACTGTAGTCGATCACCAGGGAGGAGCTCGCCAGTCCCAGAAACAACGAGAGAAACAGCTACAGGCATTACGCAAGCAAGTCACTGCTCTCTGGGATGCAGGTGAACATATAAAAGAGAGAAATTCTTCCTAAACCATCTTTATTATATTTATTTTTTCTGTTCTGATATTTACACTCCTGTAAAACTCATCTAAATGGCCGCCTCTGCACTAAGAAACTCTCCAGAGTGCATTCAACGATTTTGAGATTAGCAGTGTTCTGCTGGTTCCTTGGGTTTAACTGTATCAAGAAAAAAATATCACACTGCGACAAGAAATCTTCCACATCTTTTCTGTACAGGTGTATTGGGGAAAACACCTGAATATGTTCTTTGAAGCTTTTCACCATTTTCATGTGTTTTACCAGGCGACTCGGAGGGCGTTGCAACTGTCCTTGGATCTGAACCTCACCTTGAGCATGCGCTGGCTTGGTTGATAGGAGTGGACCGTGGCAAAGTTTTTAAAGAGAGAAATGCAGGCATGTTTAGTATGATTCTGTTGTTAATTAAAAAAGATTACATTGAGCTTACCTCTGAACACTGATTAATTTGCTGTAAGCAAGAAAACGTACAGTGGGACAACTCTAGATATGGATCGAAGATCTTCCAGTAAATGTTATGAGGGTAAATACATTTTGCAGTTTTAGCAGACTCTGGTAAGAAAATCATGCAAATGTTGATGCTGCAGGGTTTCACATTCATCAGATATAATACTAAGCTTGTATCACTTTTCCTGTTTGTGTGCTCCCAGCTGGTTCAGGTCAGACAATCAAAGAGTCCCCAGGGTCGGATGACACCAGCATGCTCGCAACAGTCAAACACCTCATGCAGCGCTTTGTGGAGGAAAAGGACTTCTTACTGGCTTGCTTGGCAGGTATAAAAATTCTCATCACTTTCCTTTGGGTTGTATTTTGATTGATTAAATAGGTCACGATGATTGTGTATGTGATCAGCATTCCATTTCATACAGCAAGAGTCTGGAATAATGGCTTGCTAATCGAATGATCTGTTCAACATTTCTTGTGTGTGTGTGTGTGTGTGTGTGTGTGTGTGTGTGTGTGTGTGTGTGTGTGTGTGTGTGTGTGCATGCAGGTACGCAGGGTGTGATTCTCTCGGACAACATGAAAACAGCGTTGAAGTCTCGGCTGAGACGAGAAACTGTTCTCACCACCGTGGAAAACAACCTGACCTTGGCAGCTATTGTCTGTGGACTTGTGGAACGAGCTGCAGAAGACACTGAGACTGCTGAGTAAGAAACTCAGAATAGTGAACTTTTTGAGTGATCTCTTCACTATCAGTATTTTATATAATATGGTCTGCAGTTCACCTGTAGTTTGATGCAAAACTTTTGGCTCAGATGGTTGTAAGTGGTCTCTGATTGCTGATGAAAATTTTCCTCAAGGTTGTAAAGACATGTATATTTGATTTCTCCTTATGCTCTCGTGTTTCTTGAAGTGGGTGTACTGTTATCAGTTCAGGATCTATATTACACAAATTCTGTTAACTGCTACACTTGCCAAAGACTGTTTGGAAGGAAGGACCCCATGCATTCAAAATTCAGTTCAGTTTAATATTAAATACTTTATTCATTTAGTTTTGTTTGCATGCACCATATTTTTTGCTTGATCAGTAGTGTACTTTGATTTTAATTTTCATACCAAGACAGGGTACGATCAGTCCAGATCATGGAATTTAATTTGCTTGTAGAAAAGGCTTTGTACACGGAAAAAGGATGAATTGTGTGTTCAGGTTAGAACATGACGGAGAGCGCTACAGGCTGCTGGCCCGACATGAATACGGAGCAAGACAGTCTGGGAGAGATGGCCGCTCGAAGAAAGAAAGTTTGGCTGTGGAACGTGACCAGAATCGGGAAGTTCTTCAGGTGAACCAGCTACACTTTTACCAGGTTCTCCCAAGGACAACTGTACAGCGTGTAACAGCTTGATTACGCCCCGCCCCCTCCCCCCCCCCCCCTCGCGCCCCCCCACCACACACACACACACACAACTTACATCCTAGGGACTTTCAGGGAAAGAGGACAGGGGTTTGACAGTTTTCAGCTTAACCACATCTGATTTTCAGGATGCAGTCCTGGCATTGCTTCACAAGAAACACACAGAGGAGAGGCAGCTGCTGACAGAGATGCTGACCACGTCACGTTTTGAAGAGGTGCAGAAGGCCGCTCAGCTGGAGTCCAGCCAACAGCGTGCTGACCGCCTGGCTGCTCTACGGGCCAAGCGACAGGCTTCAAACCTTGGTTAGAACAGTGACTTGAAGGTTACAAAATGTAATGTATGGTCCAGATCCAATCCAGCCCAATCCAGTGTCCACTTGTAAGGAAGAGAGGTATATCCATGAAAAAGTTCATGCTGGTTGCACCGAGAAATACAGCAGAGGAGGAGGGAAAAATAAAAACAGCAGAAAAAATGGAGGAGGAAGATTTGCTGTGTGAGTCAGCCGAAATAGAAGAGATAAGAGATTTTTAAGAATCTGTGAATACTGTTAAAGTTAGATGTAAAGCAAAGTCTTTCAGCATTCAGAGTTTGGTTGGTTTTTTTGTTGTTGTTGTTGTATTTGTAAAAATTTCTCCTTCTTCTTCTTATTATTATTGAAATTTTCAACACGTTTCTTGTTATTTAAATTCCTCAGAGTCCAGTGCTGACAACCTCGCCCTGCTGCAAGAGGCACTAACAGTACTGCGGGAGGTAATGCGAGGTCAGCAGGGTCGTGGGTCAGCCCAGGAAGATGACTTTCACCTCCACTGTGAGATGATGGCGGGCCTGCTGTGGCTGCAAAACTCGGAGGCAGAACAGCACCTTGGGGACTTTGTCACAGAGGTGTGTTAATTAGTCTCAGTATGTATACAACAGCATGTGGAAAACTTTCCATTGAATGCACTTGACCTGTGCATCAGAATCAGTCACTTTGGTCACAGTACATCGTCTAAAACCATTGTGGTGACTCTGTCATACCAAGCAGAAGACTTTATTTGGTTGCGGACTGAAGACCAGCTAGACAGCACTGATTTGTGGCTAAATTTTCAGTTTGTCAGTTTGCATGAAGTGCAGGTATGGAAGGGTGGGTGGGTGTTTGGGAGTTTTAACTCTTTGACGACGAAGCACAATTTCTAACACGCGATTTCCTATAGGAAATCGCGTGTTAGAAATTGTGCTTCGTCGTCAAAGAGTTAACGTCCTTTTCCACCACATATGGGTGATATCAAAGACAGGGCAGCAATGAAAAAGCCAGCACAAATATTTGGCTCCAGCAGGTATGGAAGCTAGTTCATGTTTTCTTGGCTAGCTCATGGTTCTCTTAGTAAGCTATGCTCCGGATTGACTTGATCTTTGGACTTCACGTTTTGGTTGATCCCGTCCTCAGGAGTTGAGCGAGATGGTGGAGCGGCAGGAGCAGATCGTGGAAGAGATCCGCCGAAACCACTGTACGAACATCGCAGCTCTGGTTTTCTTTGCCAGTCCCTTCAAGCAGCCTGACACTGAGGCGGATCCAGTGGTTGAGGCTCTGGATGGAAAATATGACGCTCTGAGGGACAAGCTGCTCATGCAAGCCCTTATTGACCAGGTGAGTTGATGACATGGGGTGGTCGGTGGTCTAGTGGTTAAGACTTAGTCACCAATGCGAGAGGTCAGGTTCAAGTCCCAGCCAGGGCAAAGAATTTTTCTTCTCGTATGTGGACCAGTTGGTGTCATTTACTCTTTTGGTATTAATTTGCTTTCCTTGATTGTGACAGATGGGTGAGAACAACTGGCGAAACCTGTCTGAAAGGGAACGCAATAAACGCCTGATTGAACTGAAGCTGAAAGAGAAACAGCTTCGGCGTGAGGGCAAGTTTGATGAGCTGGCAATGCTGTTAGGTAAGCATTTTGTCATAAACCTGCTCTAAAATCTTGCATAATCCCTGCAACTGACACTAGGTTTCAAGGTGTTTATTGCCATGCGCATGGTTGCATCAAGACAAATGAAATAAAGAAAATAAACAAACAAAACAAGAGTATGTTCATATGGTGAGGGGGAGAGAGAGAGAGAGGGAGCAAGAGAGAGAGGAAATTGACTGTTTTTGATGTACATTATCTCAGATTGTTACAAATGTTGTTATGTGTGTATACTGTGTAATATTTTCCTCTAAACAGCTGATGCTCACCACAACACAATTTCCCATACTGAATCAGACAGACGTACAAGTGCTTCAACAGTTAAAATTGAATACTTACATGACAAACTACCACAGTCATATCATAGTCATACTATCGGATGTAGGTATGGAACTGAGTAGAGTTACAGAAAGGGTGAAGGAATAAAAACAGCCATCACTGGACATTAGCATCAGCAGCTGACGTAAGATGAAGAACATCAGCTGAATGTGATATGTTGTCATTGTTGTCACTGTCCATTCATCGCATTTCAGCATTTTAAATGTTTTCCATAAAATGTCAAACATTAATTTTCTTTCCAGGTGACGCTGTGAACAATGAAGCAACACTGAGGAAACTGATGGGGGAAAGTCGTGATGAGTATGAGCGGAAACTGAAAGAGCGTTTAGAGAAGAGGAAGCAGCGACTAGCTGAAGGTGAGCTGCATCCTGTGTGTGTCTGATACTGGAAGGTCATAATCAAATCAAGATTTCATTGTGGTAAATTGCAGTAAAATGACAGTATATTTAAAGGAACGCTTTCCAGAAATTACAAAAATGGATCTGAAGAAGAAGAATGAGACTGAGATTTTTAATTCTACACGGATGAAGTTAATTTTGAGCCAAGCGTGTGCATTGTCCTTTCTTCTTTAATCCTCACCATCTGACATTTAACTCATTGTCTTGTCTTGTCTTCGGCTCAGGGTTAAGTGAGGAGGAGTGCAACCGATTGGAGGAGGAAGAGGATGCGAAAGAGGAGGAGGAGGCCAGACAGAGAAGACGCAACGTGCTTGAGGATTTGGAGCATAATTTTGAAAGGGTGGGTGCTTAGAAATATGTGCTTGTAGTAGGCCAAAGAATGACAAAGACATGAAACTGAAAAATATGCACGATTGCACACAGTTCAGTCGTTTGCAAATTTTTGCTCCTCCAGGTAAACACATCTTTTAGCCTGTCAAAGTTCAAGGATATACATGTAGCACTTTTCTCTTGGTGTTGAACAGGAGCGTGATGAACTGCTTCGTCGACTTGCCGATGGAGGAGAGGATGCTGAACGTGAACGACAGAAGAAGATGCTTCAGTTGAAACTGGAGCAGCGTCGACTGCGGCGAGAGGACGATGTCTTCTCCACAGCTCTCCTGCTACAGCAACATGACCAGTGAGTTGATGTGTCTCTGTCTGCTGTCTGTTTTGTTGTTTTGTCTAACAGAAAGAAAAATAGTTTCCTCCAGGAATCTGTGTCTAATGTATACTTTCTTTCACATAGGACAGAGAAAGACAGACAGACAGAGAGGCGGCGTCAGGAGCAGCTTGCCCGCGAGAGACTGGAGGCGGCTCGGAGGAGGAGGAAGGAGGGGCGGAGTCTCACAGATGATGAGCAGCTGCCTATCACAACAAGCGACCTAGACTCGGAGCAGGACGTCTCTCAGCTGCAGGAAATAGCCTTGACTTCTCTTGACCTGAAACACCGGTCAGAAATGGGAATGCTCATGGAGGTAATTTGTCCTATATGGCTGTTTTGCTGGGTGCTGTGTGCTAAGCCTGAATTTATCTTCACGCCAGAGCAACAGCCTGATCACTCCGAGGGAATTAAATATTTATTGTATGGTTGGGAATATGCATGAAACAGTAAGTGTAAGGGGGGCCTCCATATATTACATTGTATTTGAGAATGCCACCTGTCTTTGCATTCTAAGACATGTGGAAAGGAGAATACAGTCTTGCCAACATTTAGCTAGGTAGTATTTGTAAGGGTGTGCAGAACAGTGGGAGAACTGGTTTAATATACTTGATGATGACTGGCCATTTCTAGGGGGTTCCATGCCTGCACGTGGCACCTTTGGGATGGGGGAAAGAAAAAGAAAACAAAGAAATGGTTCAAATAAAAAAAAGAAAACTAGAGAAGAGATGTGTCTTGAGGTTCTGGTTGAAAGTGTTGATTGTTGCGGAGCCTGACTTCAGGTGAGCAGACCTGAAACACCATTGGTAGTAGCAAGCACTCTTCGTTCTTCCTATGAAAAACTGTTGAAAGTTCCTCGCCGTAAAGTCAGAAGAGTAGGCAAGCGCACCTTGAGCTTTGCTGCCCCATCACTCTGGGACGCACTACCTGCCGGTCTGAGAGACCTGTTGGACACAGTTTCAAGTCTGACTTGAAAACGTATCTATTCTGGCTGGCTTTCGACTAGGTCCACTTACCTCCCACTGATTCAGCTGCTCTGTGTGTGTGTGTGTGTGTATGTGTGTGTGTGTGTGTGTGTGTGTGTGAGTGTGTGTGTGCGTGCGAGCATGTTTGCATATTTGGTATGAATGTGGGAGTATGTGCATAGAGTCACTGTATGAGAATTTTGCACTGTATAAGTACAATTCATTATTATTATTACTATGGAAAGTAAAAACGGAGGAGAGGTGTTTTTTAACACTGTATCCTCTTCTTGATCTGCTAACGCTAGATTACGTAAGATTAAAGGTCAGGACTATTTTCTGTTTGACTGGGCAGATGTTTGATGAGCTGTCAGGAGGTGAGCGAGACAGGGGTCAGGGATGTCGGAAGTCCATAGCCGACCTTGTGACTACACTGGGGGATATTGCAGAGATGTTCAAGCACTTCCGATCCACTAGTGGGCTTGGCAGTGCCAACGGTGCATTGATGGAGATGCTGAAGGTTTGTGGATCTGAAGCTGTAGAGTCTGTACTGGTGTACCAGTCTCATTTCTTTGTTGTTACCACAGTTCTGTTGTTTTGCTGAAACCCAAGGTAGATCATTAGATACATAGATGCACACAATCAGGTTAAAGATCATTCTGACTCGATCAAAGGTGTTGCTTCTTCATTGACTTATTCATTAACTCCTATCTGTCCACAGCCCTACCCCCCCCCCCTCCCCCCACACACACACACACTATATGACAAGACTTACCAAAACTCACGGGACCACTAAACAGCACTAGACAACACTCCACAGCACTATTACACATGGTGTGGGCCCTCTCAGGAAGGGCCGTTCCCCCCCCCCCCCGCCTCCCCCGACGACGCACAGCCCGCAGTAGATTGCATAATCTCTCATAATCCCTTTGCCTGCTCAGGGCAGTCTTGTGTATGGCTCATACGGTTGTGAGTACGTCACATGTGGTTTCATGCTCGTTGTAACGGGACTTGTCTCTTGTTGTCTACCACCCTCACGCCAGTTGGAAGTGCTTGGGGCAAGTTGTAAGGGGGCCCAACTGAGTGTGCCGTTAGCTATTACGTGGCCAATACCCCAGCTAGGCGTGACCGCGGTATTCACAAGAGGGTGCAAAATCGCTGAGCTGTCTGGCTAGCGGTGACCGCTTGCCGGAGTATGATGCAACATGACGGCACGTTACGCTGTCTCTCAGGCAGACTGCTGGCCTCAAGGTTGCATAATAGTGCTGTCTTGTGACAATTTTGATTTGGGATGTCTTCTTCTTCGTCGTTCGCTTCTCGTTAGATGAGCAGCCCGGTGTCCTCGATGAAGGCTGCCGTCCGTCACAGCTCCCCCAGGGTGCCGTATAGCTTGGTTTCCACTGCTGTTGGTGTCGGCCAGTACTTCCTTCTGGATGCTACATGCGTCGTACAGTCTTGGAGGATGTGGTCTGTTGTCATTGGTCCCTCACCACAAGGGCACTCCCCGCTCTGTCCAATGCCAAATTTTGTGTGCATGTGGTGGTACAGGCGATTGTGTCCAGTCCTCAGGCGGAAGAGCTTGACCTGTTCCCGTCGTCCCAGCAAGTGGTATCCGTCTTCTGGGTTGTATTTGGGGTGCTGGAGGCGCCACTTCATTCCTTGGTGCACCTTGATGATTGTCTTGATTTCATCGTATGACACCAGGTTGTTGTCCTGCTCCTTCTGTGCACCGTCTTTTGCTAGTATGTCCGCCTTTTCGTTGCCTCTGATGCCACAGTGCGCTGGTACCCACTGTATTACCACTTTCTCTACTTTGGCACTCAGGGCAACCAGGGCTGAAGTGAGATGTTCTGTTCTTTGATTTGGGATGTGATTGTGTGTGGACAGTTAGGAGTTAAATGAGCTAATTTCATGTTTGCTAAGCCACCTCATGGTTTGGAACAGTTTTGCTCGTGAATGCGCTTGTACATTCAAAATACTCCACAATCTTGATGATTTGCACAGCTCTTAATGCGTTACAGTGTTGTTTACACTTTGCGCGAGCGGTGAAATGTACAAATTCTACAACTGTTGTTATGTTACTGGAGCGCTCAGTGTGGTCGCCGCTTCATCAGATATGTACTTCTGTTGGCTCAGTGCCAGCATTATAGACGCTGTCACTGTCCAGGTGTGTATGATGATAGATAGCACGAAAACAGCTCACGTCTTTTTACATTATAATGTTTGCTTTTAACAGGATGGCCTGGTGCATGCTCTGGATTTAAAACAACAGCAGTTGGAGTCAGAAGGGAAGTCACCATCTGAGAATGATGTGCAGGTTGCGTTACTTGCAGACTTGCAAGAAATACAGAAGAAGGAATCTGACAATATCATGGCCGCCTCCACTGACATGGTGAGTCTTCAAGAGAACTAATGTCAGCAGGCAGTAGTGTAGGTACTGACAATGGCTGAGCGGAAGTGTGGTTGGCTGAAGGTGCCACCACAAACCAAAACTAACGCATATGCTGATGTGAATCACAAGCATCTGCTCAAATATGAGACTTTTTAAAATATTTTTTTTACTACTTTATTATCCCTTTCGGGAAATTCGGGTTGCTTCTCCCGGGGGATGCGCGTCACCGCGATGCAGCGCCACCCAATACCTATCCTTGTTTTTTGTTTTTTTGTTCTTGTACATTTTGGCTGCCTAATGATGATCACCCCAGCAAGTTTGTCTTAAAAGTTACAGCCGCATTGATTTTGCAGCTTGCTGCATTGAATAAATTCAAGGAGGCAGGATATAAAGATTAGAATACTGAGGGGGTCGTCACAGATGACCTGCATGCATGAACACACTGCAACATACCAGAGGCAAAACTGACACTCTTGTCAGTGCTGCAGAGTGAGGTTAAAACTAATGCAGTTCCTCACTCTTCTATTTAATCCATTTTAGAATTAGAAAATGAAACGAAATGCTTCTGCGTGCTTATTTAGTGGGAGTTGGAGGTAGGGTTTCTTTCACTGTGCATTTTGGGTAATAGGATGTTGGCCAGTGCTTTTTTTTTTCTTTTTTTTTTTGCTGATGTTCATTGTCCTCTTGACACTGCGCCCATCCCAAATAGAACAGCTCTCATTCAGCATCTGAACACCCTTATTGTTTTAGTAATATTTTTGATGATGATGCATGTCTTTTTTCTGCCTGACAGGATGCTGACGGTCTGAAGCAGCTGATCCGCTCTATCCTGAAAGACAAAGAACAAGGGAATTACGACAACCTGGCCAAAGTGCTCCTGCAGCAAGGCGAGGATGGCACCAGCCCGCTGGATGATGAGGGAGGAGATGACGCAGGACTGTCGGAGGAAGAGAAGGCAGAGAAGAAAGTGGTCAGAGCACTTGAGATGAAGTACGACGCTCTCAGAGACAAGCTGATTATTGAGGTAACATGTCTGGCTGCTTAGTAATAATAATAATAATAACGAGTAGTGTATAGGCGCTTTACCCAATTTCATGAATCGGCTCAAAGCACCGCGAACTGAACCCAACATGCACGCTCATGTGAATCACACGCATTCTCTCACACACTGGACTAAACAAATTACAATCACATGGTGCGAAGGGTCAGCTCAGCTATTTAAATTTCGGAATTTAGAATTGCATTTATTTTTCAAATTTGGTGGGTTGAACATTTCCAAAGCAGAGGGGGAGGAAGCCAGAGTACCTGGAGAGAACCCCTGACGATCGGCCCAAATGAACGGTGCCACATACGAGAAGGAAAAATTCTTTGCCCCGTGTGGGACTCGAACCCCTGACCTCTTGCATTGGTGACAAGCCTCTTAACCACTAGACCATGGACCGCCCCAGGTTGCTTGGACTCCATGATCTACAAGGTTGTGTAGTGACAACTCTGTCGCCAACTACTGCGTTTGGCTTCAGTCAGCTGAACACAAGCCTATCTGTGCATGTATTAATTTTGTGCATGTGTCTAAGTTGTGTTATGCTGGACACTAGTCTACCAAAACAACTCAGAACAAACTGTGAGGCCATAGGCCATAAGACCAATGAGATTCACAAAGATAATCTTCTGCTGTGTCATAATTTTACAAGAAAAAAAAATCTGATGCATCATATGTACTGGATGGTAACATTAACATGCCACTTTCAGACAATGTTTCAGTTTGTAACCTTTCTCAGGAAGTGTTGAGATCTGTACATGTACATTTCTTGTCTTTGGGTGTCGCAACAGGCTCTGATGAAGCAGCATGGGGAGACGGAGTGGCGACGCATGTCAGAACTTGAGCGACAGCGGCAGGTGGTGGAGATGAGACGCAAGGAACGGCAGCTGAGACGGGAGGGCAAGATGGAGGAGGTGGATGCGTTGCTAGGGCAGCTTCTGAAACACAAACAGGGTCCGTTGGCTGGATCAGCGATCTTTTTTTTTTCTTGTTTTTTAGGGAATCAGAAAGAGGGTCCTTCAAGAACCATTTTGGAAGGTTTCATTTTTATTTTTTTGTCAGTTTCTTCCCCCCTCCCCCCCTTTTTTTTTTCCTTTTCTTTTTTTGTGGGTCCTTCCTTCATCATTTTCCCCCTTTAACTCTTTATTTCTTATTTTATCTTACATATTTTAACAATAATTTCCATTGAGATTTTAACCATTGACAGCTTTTATACAGAACATAGTTACTCGTGTTTCTCATTCCACACATGTGCCCAGTTGTTGTTGTTTGTTTTTTTCTATTTACCTTAAAGAATGACATTCACATATAAAAATTAAATCTCTTTATGGACAGTACCATTTGGCTGGGAAAACTGGATGTAAAAGATTGACACTACAATGCACATGTTTGATCATCACAGATCTGGAGGCGATGCTAGGCGAGTCGCAGCAGGAACAGAAGCGGCGACTGCAAGAGCGGCTGGCACGGCGAAAACAACTGAAGGCAGAACGGGAGGCAGCAGGGCTGGAGGCAGATGACACTACGCTGGACACCATTCAGGAACAAGAGGAGGAGGAAGAAGAGAAGGAGAGAGCCAAGCGCAGGGTATGTACATAAAGGCCAGCACTTTTATCAACGCAGGCATGCATGCACGGACACTTGCACATGCACAAACATTCACACACGCACACACGCGCGCACGCATGCACTAACACTTGCACACGTACGAACATGCGCACACACACACGCACATGCACATGCATGCACGTATGCACACTCACACACACACACACACACACACACATACACACACACACACACACACACACACACACACACAATTTTAGCCGGATTTCTCAGTCCAGGAGGCAGCTTCTTGATCCGTTTGATGTTGATTTGACAGTCACAGTAGTTGTAGGATTTATAACAGATCAACTTGAATGCCAGGTGATGTAGGAGCCATGGTGATTTGACAGTCACAGTAGTTGTAGGATTTATAACAGATCGACTTGAATGCCAGGTGATGTAGGAGCCATGGTGATTTGACAAGTCACAGTAGTTGTAGGATTTATAACAGATCAACTTGAATGCCAGGTGATGTAGGAGCCATGGTGATTTGACAGTCACAGTAGTTGTAGGATTTATAACAGATCAACTTGAATGCCAGGTGATGTAGGAGCCATGGTGATTTGACAGTCACAGTAGTTATAGGATTTATAACAGATCAACTTGAATGCCAGGTGATGTAGGAGCCATGGTGATTTCAGGCTGTTAACTTTCCAGTTGGATTAAAAATAAACATCAACAGCCAGACCTATCCACAGCAGTCACTGAGGAGATTTAAGAGAATTTTTCCCTTGTTTCTGATTTAAATGTAACCAAGTCAACTTTCAAATATTGATAAATGTCAGTTGCAAGTGCCATTACGAAAAGTGAAATAGATACAGTATATAAACAATATGTAAACCTGTATAAACAATGTAGATGTGGAAGAAAATTTACAAGCTAACAAGGAAGGCAGTAAGGGTGGGTGGGGGTTTAACGTCTTTTTCCACCGCATACAGGTGATATCAAAGATGGGGCAACCATGAAAAAGCCAGCACAAATATTTGGCCCCAGCCGGGATACAAACTCACGACCTGAGCATCAGAAGTCCAATGCTCTACCATTCAGCAACCCAGGCTCCCCAGGAAGGCAGTAAAGTGTCCAATTTCAGATACTAAGACACTAGAGCAGAAGATCAAGGTTTACAGAACACATGTTCACTTTCCGCCCTCAGTGAAAATGTCTGTTCATGTGCATCATTGTCTTTGACCAGAATGTCCTAGAGAACCTGCAGATGCATTTTGAGGACGAGAAAGCTGCTCTGCTGGCCGCACTACGCGGTGGGGCTGATGCTCATGAACGAGAACGACAGCGACAAAGCGCTCTGGTAAAGCTGCAGCGAGACGCGCAGCGGCTGCAGGCGGAAGATAAGCTTGACTCCGCAGCTCTCATCTTCAGTTTAGGACAGCAGGCTGCAGCTGATCACCAGGAAAGGTTGGTTTCGTGTGTGGATGCGTGGGAGACAAGCATCATATTAAAAATAGATGGGGTTCTTTTGGAAAAATCACTGTCATTAAAACGCTTGCACTGTCAAAGCTGACCTATCTATTTATTAATCTTCCAGGCCCACCTAAACAGTTTTTAAAACAACTTGAAGTGCCATTATATTGTGTATTACACTGTATTAGTAGTGCCATTAGAAAGTACCAAGATAAGTTTAGTTTTATGTCAACAGTACAGCCTGTATCAGATGTTGATAACAAAGCCTGACAGGACATCCTGAAGGGCAGTCAAGCAGTAGAATCTGTTTTGCTAAAATCTGAAACCATTCCAACAGCAGTAGGTAAATGGAATGCACTCTTCGGTACATTAGGCTGGAAAACCGTATTTGCTAAGTTTGCTTATACATGGGAGCTTATATGCGTGGGAGACAAGCATCATATTAAAAATAGATGGGGTCAGTTAACTTTGTATGCCCAGATTTCCCAGAAATGGGATGCTCCACAGCAGAGAATCTGTACAGTTTTCTTTTTGAAAAGGACTCATTTTGTTGGTGGTATTTGGTGGTTCTTTATTCAGTGAAAGTGGTGTGCTTTGTGCATACATTTCAGCGTGCTTGATGATACTGCAAAGCCAGGTAGCATTTTAACTCCCCAAAACATAAACATAAGCATAACGTTATTATGATTAGTGTAAACATAGAGATTTGTTGTGGTTTAAGAGAGCTGCTTTGCAATCACTCACACATGAATATTGCAACTTACTATAAATTAGTCACTCATACATACTGTATACCAACACAGTCACATTAAACCGCAGGTGCTGTAGTTCCCGGGCCTGGTTAATGCCGGGATATTTATTTATGACAGGAAGCGTGGAATGCGGCCCTGTCCCGCAGTACCAAACCACACGGACTTCCATAGTATCATCTTAGCATCATTGTCATCTCCATCATCATGCATAATAAAAATTGCCCCAGCTTCCGAGCCCTCCGTGGATTCCACCCATTAGAAGAACACCACTGGAGCCAGCAAAGAGTTGTGACAGCCAAAAAAAAAAAAGTTTGTACGTTTGCAGAGTAACAGCAGAGTATGAATCTGCACCAGCTAAATCGTAGTGACTCACAGTCTTTATTCAGTCGTGTCCAGATGCCTTTGACATAATTTTGTACACTTCCCACCAGCCTGCTGAAGGAACGTGATCGACAGAGGCAGCTGGCTCGAGAGAGACTGATGCAACGCCGACGGCAGATTCTGGAAGGGAAGGAGGGGGCTGCTGGAGACCAGCAGTTGTTAGATGAAAACCTGACATTGGAGCATGCCCTTGGGGATGGTATGTAGACATGCACCTGTATGCATGTGTGTTTGTGTGTGTGTGTGTGTGTGTGTGTGTGTGTGTGTGTGTGTGTGTGTGTGTGTGTGTGTGTGTGTGCAAAATGTGCTGTCAACTGTTAAAAACTGCGACAGATGCCCCTAGTTTGGTCAAGTTATTTCATTTTTACCATATTTTCTACATTGTTGCATGCAAAATTGTGCATTGCATTCACAATGAGAACATGAAATTAGGAAGTTTATGTTCTTATTGTGAATGTTATTAAGAATTTTAGGTGTGTGACGTCACCAGTGAAAGCATCAGACAGTGGAATTCAGTCATTCAACATTTGCAGCTTGGACATGGTCATCACGTTTTTCAGTTGATGAAGTTAGATGAGGAACACACTGACAGTGACATGAATTGTCAGGTTGTTTGTTGTGTTTGTTCCACCAGGTATGTCTAAGCTGCAAAATGGCGCCCTGCTGGCTCTAGACAAACATCAGGCTGCTGAGAGAGACACTTTGATGCAGCTGCTTGCCCACCGCCGACGAGACAAGGAGGCAGCCAAACGCATGCAGACAATGTCTTCAGAGGTAGGGACATTCCATCCAAGGCAGCGTGTGATCTTGTGGTGTATTATTCCGTTTCCTTGCAGGTTACTTGCATGTTTGAAGTATAGGACTAGCAGTAGCTAATTAGGGATTTCTCGTTTGTTGGGTCTTTGTTTTCTTGTTTGGTGTTATTGCAGTTTTGGTTTGTTTTTGTTTTTGTTTTTTGGTGTTTTTTTTGTTTTTGTTTTTTTTTGTGTTTTTTTGTTTGTTTGTTTTGGTTTTTTTTTGGGCGGGGGGGTTGGGGGTTGGTTTTTGTTTAGTTTGAATTTGGCTTGTTTTGTTGTTGGCTATGTGGCCTTCAAGACAAGACTGAAATTCCATGGCAGATGTGATGCAAATCTGTTACACAGCTGTTGTGCTCCACTGCCCTAACAATAATTTTTCTAGGACAGTATTAGCTCCTGTGTATGGTGGTTTGTTATTGTTGGGTGTGTTTTTGTTGTTGTTCTTTTGGTTTGGGTTTTTTTTTAGCCCCTCTGGCAAGTCACTTCTCACAGTTTTACTGTGCACCAATACATGTACATGACTTTCTATTTGAACTTGCTCCTTCTACAGCATACGAGCTGAGGTTTTTGACTGGTTTGTATGGTTTTCTGGCAATTTTTTTCTCTCCTTGACCAGGAACTGAGACTGAAGCTGACAAGGGGAGAAAAGGAGCACGGCTCATGGCGACACGATTCGGCCAAGAAAGTGGCCTCCCTGTCTGACCCACATCTGACTGCTCGGCGACGCGAGAAACTGTTGCAGAAGGCAGCTCAGCGCCGGCACACTCAGCTGGAGATACTCGGAGGGGCACTCAGTGCCAAGTTAGAATGTAAGGAACATACTATGGTACTGGTGTGCTTGAAGAAATGCACAACACTCCACATATCTCTAACACATTTTGGGGATCTCTAGTTCTTCCAGTTCACTTTCTCCCTGCCTGCGTACTTTTAGTTTGGGTTGTTATATATGACAGCGCACGTGAAAACATGACCAAAGTGTCAAAATATCATTTTTGAGTTACATGTATTGATTTTGTGGAAACTTTCAAACTATCTCCTTCCAGTTGCCAAAAAGAAAAAAAAGATATGAGTGTGATAGTTGTTGAGCTATAATTGTTTGAAGTTGGGAGGAACAGTGGTCAGTCCATGTATCTGGTGACCTTTTGACTTGTCTAGCTCTTGCAGCGACTTTAGCCCTGTTTTCACAGGACCTATCACACATGTGAGAATCAGGCAAGAGTAACTGTTCTTTATTGAAAGATTTGCAAGGGAGAACACTCTGCAAATGTGCCCCAGTAAATTGTGGGTCATAGAAAGGACAAATGTTGACTGTTGCAGGGCAGGGGAAAAGCTTCTTGTATAAATTACAGTGTAGAATTATGTTAAACAGTGGAACGTCGTGAGCTGGAGAAGCTCCGTCCAGGCACCAAGGAGGATGAGATTTGGGAGGAGCTGTGCGTGTGTGCTTTGGCCGACCTGCAGGAACGACAGATGCTGCACTTTAACAAAACACAGGAGGCCATTTTCTCCAAGGTATTCTGATATCTCATTCAGTTGTTCTTGACATATCAGTGTGAAATAACATTTTACATTTTTTTTTTTTTTAAACAGTTGGGCAGATGAACATAGGTAATACAGATGCATGTTTGCACACAGAATTTTCATGTCTGTGTGTGTGAGCATATAAGCAAGAGAAAATACAGCCGCCAGCAATGCATTATATATGCTTTATCAACCAATCGCAGAGCAAGGAAGAGCTGAGCGAGATTCGCAAGGCTCAGAAGGCAGCCAGTCAAGAAGGTTGGTTTGAGTCGTTAGGAGCTCTGGTGTTCACCGTAGGAGATATGGCAGGGGAAACGACATCACTGGCAGACCGCCGTTCTGCAGAGGCCAAACTGGAAGCGGAATTCCAGCAACAAAAACAGGCCATTATGCAAAAAGGTGAGTTACCTAATTATCATATTTTAAATATTTATGAGTGTATGTTAGTTGGGTTTTCGTGTGTGAGTGTACAAAACATTACTCGCTGGAATGTATTGAAGTTTGTCCAGATTTTTTGTTTGTTTGTTTCTTTTGAACATTGGAAATGTGTAGCAGCATATTGTATAAGGGATTAGCTTGAACATACTCTCAGGAGATTTTCTACATTTGTGGATTTTGATAAATATAATAACTTGCTGAGTAGCAGGGTTTTTGTTTTGATGTTCTTTGAATCACACAGATGTTTGTTCTTTTCTCCTAAGCTGGTGTTTCAGGCAGCGAAGTACCAGGTATTGGTCAAATCCAGTGTGCTGTGTAATTTCTGAAAGTCTGAATTCACTTTCTGACTGCGAGGCTCTCAGCCCCCCTCTCCTGAATTCCCACCTTGATTTTCTGTATTTTTCGAAGGAAAAAAAAATCAGGAGTCGCGTCTTAGCTGTTCATTAAAATTCATAGTACTCAGATTTATTTGTGACTGTCCACGAGAAAACCCGGCGTAAGACGCACACCGCTGTTCCGAGCTAGAGGCTAACAAAGGTCAGCGGGTGCTATCTGATCAGTATTGAGATTTTGCCAAAATCAGGTAGTTCTGCACTTAAATTATGATGTCTTAATAGGAGTTTTTTTGCACTGTAAAGAGCAAGGCTGTTTCTTTAAGATGGCTCCAAAAACAAAAAATTGAAAATTTTGCACTTAAGCCGGGTTTTGTCATGGAAGGTCACATTTGCTTTCGTAGCACTTACTGAAACATGAGTTGAAACAATGCATTAGTGTCTCACTTGCATGGAGAGGTGAGACAAATAATACACAGATAGACAGCATGTGTTCTGAGGGTTGACTCACATGGAATGCTTGGTAGAATTCTTCATTGAACTAATACACAGAGGTTGGTTGGTTTGTTTGCTTTCACTTGGCTGTGTTTTGCTCCGTTTTTGAAATGAGCAAAACATAAACTAACAATGCATTACAGTGAAGTACACTCAAGTTTGGTTGCTCTGACTAGTCAAGTCTACAGTTGACTTAGAAATTTTATGTAGATTTCAATGTTTGGTCTGCACAGAGACATATACATATCTTTGTCTCTGGTCCACTATTCACTTGTAATGTTTTATTCATTTCAAGTAAAGGATTCTTTCTCTGTTTCTATGAAGCATATTCACTGACATGCATGCGTATTATAGCTAACGCCTGTGTTCTTCAAGGTTCCCCGTGTGTGTGTGTGTGTGTGTGTGTGTGTGTGTGTGTGTGTGTGTGTGTGTATGTGTGGGGTTTTTGTTTGTTTTTTTGTTTGTTTGTTTGTTTGTTTTTAGTTTGCATGTGTGTGCATGTGACAATACCAACAAGTTCAATACTGCCTGTATATCTCTTGAGATGAGTGTTTGCATACAAGTAGAGTGGTCCTTGTATAACATGGCAGGTTCGCATTAGGAATGAAGTGTTAATTAATATTAAATCATTC
>JACVVK020000043.1:1267500-1327500 GCA_018292915.2 Batillaria attramentaria | reverse complement strand
TGCGAGGCCGGCCTCTCTTCCTTTTCCCCTGCGGGTTCCATGTCAGGGCTTGGCGTGTGGTGCTGGATGCTGGCTTCCTGAGGGTGTGTCCAATCCAGCCCCACTTCCTCCGCAGGATCTGCTTGGCCACTGGTTCCTGCCCCGCTCGCTCCCACAGCTCTTCATTCCGGATCTTCTCTGGCCATCGGATGTTGAAGATGCGCCTCAGACAGGTGTTGAGAAATGTCTGGATCTTCTGCTGCATCGTCTTTGTTGTCCTCCATGTTTCGCATCCGTAGAGCAGAACTGACTTCACGTTGGAGTTGAAGATGCGAAGTTTGGTTCTTATGCTGACAACTTTGGATGCCCAGACGTTCTTCAGCATGACCATTGCTGCCCTTGCCTTGCCGATTCTGGCTGTGACGTCTCGGTCTGTGCCTCCCTGTCCATCAACCACACTCCCCAGGTAGACAAAAGACTCCACCTCCCTGATGGGCTCTCCACCGACTGTGACTGGTGTGTTGGCAGTGGTGTTGATCTTCATCAGCTCGGTTTTCTTCCTGTTGATCTTGAGCCCTGTTCCGGCTGATGTGGCTTCCAGGCACGTAGTCTTGTCCTGCATCTGGCTGTGGCTGTGAGACAGGAGCGCCAGGTCGTCCGCGAAGTCGAGGTCATCCAGCTGCGTCCAGAGTGTCCACTGTATCCCGTTTTTCCTGCCTGCTGTAGTGGTCTTCATGATCCAGTCGATGACCAGGAGGAACAGAAACGGGGACAACAGGCATCCCTGGCGGACTCCGGTCTTCACCTCGAAGCTTTCTGACAACTGGCCGGCATGGGCAATCCTGCAGCTCATGTCTTGGTAGGTGCACTGGATCAGGGAGATGATCTTCCCGGGAACTCCATAGTGCCTTAGCAGCTTCCACAGCGCCTCTCTGTCTACACTGTCGAAGGCCTTCTCATAGTCTATGAAGTTGATGTAGAGGGGGGAGTTCCACTCCAGTGACTGCTCCACAATGATGCGTAGGCTGGCAATCTGGTCAGCGCAGGACCTGTTCCTGCGAAAACCTGCCTGCTGGTCTCGGAGCATGGGGTCGACTGCCTCTCTCATCCTCTCCAGTAGAATTCTGTTGAGAACCTTGCCTGGCACTGACAGGAGCATGATCCCTCGGTAGTTGCTGCAGTCCCTGAGGTCCCCTTTCTTTGGCAGCTTGATGACGATCCCTTCTTTCCACTGGGCTGGCACCTCTTCCTTCTCCCAGATCTTGCTGAACAGGCTGTGCAGCATGTTGACGGCTGTCTCTGTGTCTGCTTTAATGGCTTCTGCTGGTATCTCGTCCGGCCCTGCAGCTTTCCCATTTCTCAGTGTCATGATGGCTTTCCTGATCTCCGCCTTAGAGGGCTTGTCGCAGTTGATGGGTAGTTCTGTCTCAGCTGGTGGGATGTCTGGTGGTGTTTCAGGGATGGGGCGATTTAACAGCTCCCTGAAGTGTTCTGCCCATCGCTTCAGCTGTTCCTCAGTTGTTGTCAGTGGGTGCCCGTTCTTGTCCTTCACTGGTTTGTCTGTCTGCTGAAATTTGCCCGCGAGCTTCTTGGTCACCTGGTACAGGTCTTTTAGATTCCCTTGTCGGGCTGCTTCCTCTGCTTGACTGGCCAGGTTGTCGATGTAGTCCATCTTGTCCTTCCTGGTGCTCCTCTTCACTTCTCTGTTAGCTGCTGTGTATTCCTCTTGTGCCTTTGCCTTAGCTCTTCTTGTTCGGCTCGTGTTCAGTGCAGTTTTCTTCTCTTTCCTAACTTCCAGCTTCTGGATGGTATCAGCAGAGATCCATTCCTTATGTTGGGTCTTTCTCTTGCCAAGGACCTCTTCGCATGTGTCGTGCCAGAGTTTCTTGCTGTGTTCCCACTGTGTCTCGATGTCCATTTCACTGTCTTCTATCAGGTCTTGCAGTGGCTGGAACCTGTTGGAAAGGCTGATCCGGAATGCTGCTTGTGTGTCTGTGTTCCTGAGAAGTCCAACGTTGTACCTGGTCCGTGTGCTGTTGGCGTTAGTGTGCCTCTTGAGCCGAAGTCTCAATGTTGTTGCAAGAAGGTGGTGGTCTGATGATACATCGGCACCCCTCATCACGCGCACATCCCGCCACGATCTCCTGAACTTCCGGCTGATGCAGATGTGATCAATCTGGTTCTCCGTGACATGGTCCGGCGATCTCCATGTGGCCTTGTGGATGCGCTTGTGTGGGAAGATGCTGCCTCCTATCACTAGCTGGTTCAGGGCACAAAAGTCTGCAAAGCGCTCGCCATTTTCGTTCATCTGTCCCAGTCCGTGTGTTCCCATGGTGTCCTCATAGCCTGTGTTGTCTGATCCAATCTTGGCGTTGAAGTCTCCCATTAGTATGGTCATGTCCTTGGCTCCTCCTTTATCTATCACTGTCTGCAGTTGTTGGTAGAAGTCATCTTTTTTCTCCTCTTCCGCATCATTGGTGGGAGCGTAGCACTGGATGATGTTCAGCTTGATGTCTTTTTTCTTGGTGATGAATTTGGCTGTGATGATGCGGGAGTTGACAGGTTCCCAGCCGATGAGTGCCCGCTGTGCCTCCGGTGCCAGCATCAGGGCCACGCCCTCAGTGTGGGGGGCTCCATCCTCTGTGTGTCCAGAGTGCAGCAATTGCTCTCCCGATGAAAATCTCAGCTGTCCTGTCTGTAGCCACCTTGTCTCACTCAGTCCCAGTACTCCTATCTTGTAGTTCTTCATCTCTCTTGCTACTTGTATGGTCCTTCCTACTTCATACATTGTCCTGATGTTCCATGTGGCTACTCTCGTCGTTGTCCTGGGTGTTAGAAGGGGGGTCGGCCTTGCAGCTTCCTTTCGGCTTTCACTGCAATGCGTCATAGGTCTCCGGGATGGAGACCCTTCCTCGCCCAGGTGAATGTCTCGGTTTGTTGCTGTCGATGCTTCAGTAACTTAGTGTTTTTTTACAGGTAGGGCTGTTAACCCTACGCAAACCCGTTTAGCCTCTTGGAGAGGTGGTCCACATTCGTCTGACCTCTACCCTTCGACCTGTCCAGCTTGGGTGACCCTGCCAGGAGCATGTGCTCCTGCTGGCATAGTTCTCTGGGTCATTGAGGTACACAAGCCACTACCCCACGACAAGGGTTGGACCATGTAGGGTGCGTCCACATTGGTGAGGGCTTAAAATCTTCCACCTTTTGGCGGATTTCCACCTTTTGCTAAAAGTCTTCCTCCTCTCAAAAAGTGTGTTTCCTCCTCATGCAGAAGCATTCAGAATCATGCCAAACGCACGAAATTGCACAGGTTTTAGTGTGATCGTGAAACTTTTCCTCCCAAAATGCGTTTCCTCCTCTGAAACACTTAAAATCACATCAACATGCACCAATTTACACAGATTTTAGTGCAGTTTAAACAAAATAAAATGCAGGGGAGCATTCCCGTGGACACCCCTACCTTTGCAGACGCATGTTCCTGGCTTTGCCACTTCATCACTGAATGCTACTTACTTTTCCTTCTTTTGGACCATGGACCATTTTGACCAATTCCTGTGATCAGAGCAGTGTGTACCGTACTCTGTGTTGTCTATTCTTGTGGTCAGAGCAGTGTGTGCCGTACTCTGTGTTGTCTATTCTTATGGTCAGAGCAGTGTGTGCCGTACTCTGTGTTGTCTATTCTTATGGTCAGAGCAGTGTGTGCCGTACTCTGTGTTGTCTACTCTTATGGTCAGAGCAGTGTGTGCCGTACTCTGTGTTGTCTACTCTTATGGTCAGAGCAGTGTGTGCCGTACTCTGTGTTGTCTACTCTTATGGTCAGAGCAGTGTGTACCGTACTCTGTGTTGTCTACTCTTATGGTCAGAGCAGTGTGTGCCGTACTCTGTGTTGTCTACTCTTATGGTCAGAGCAGTGTGTGCCGTACTCTGTGTTGTCTACTCTTATGGTCAGAGCAGTGTGTGCCGTACTCTGTGTTGTCTACTCTTATGGTCAGAGCAGTGTGTACCGTACTCTGCGTTGTCTACTCTTATGGTCAGAGCAGTGTGTACCGTACTCTGCGTTGTCTACTCTTATGGTCAGAGCAGTGTGTACCGTACTCTGCGTTGTCTACTCTTATGGTCAGAGCAGTGTGTTCCGTACTCTGCGTTGTCTACTCTTATGGTCAGAGCAGTGTGTACCGTACTCTGCGTTGTCTACTCTTATGGTCAGAGCAGTGTGTACCGTACTCTGCGTTGTCTACTCTTATGGTCAGAGCAGTGTGTACCGTACTCTGCGTTGTCTACTCTTATGGTCAGAGCAGTGTGTACCGTACTCTGCGTTGTCTACTCTTATGGTCAGAGCAGTGTGTACCGTACTCTCTTTTGTCTACTCTTATGGTCAGAGCAGTGTGTACCATACTCTCTTTTGTCTGTGGCAGGGTGGACTCCGTCGTGAGAAGACTATCATCGAAGCAGATGTGAGTGAGGATCAGAAGCAAGCCATCTATGAAAAGCTGATGCGACAGAACCTCAAGAAGCAGATCACCTTGTCTGAAGAACGCCAGCGTCAGGAAGAAGTGGTAGGTGCATGTGTGCATGTCTTGAGGCGGTCGGTGGTCTGGTGGTTAAGAGACTTTGTCACCAATGCGGGAGGTCAGATTCAAGTCCCACTTGGGGCAAAGAATTTTTTACTTCTCGTATGTGGCACAGTTCAACCGGGCTGATTGTCAGGGGTTCTCTCTGGGTACTCCGGCTTCCTCCACGTCCACTCTGGAAATGTTTAGCCCACCAAATTTGAAATTAAAATCAGTTCTAAAGTCTGAAACATAAGTATCTGAGCTGCCCTTCGCACAACATGCTTGTAATGTGTTTGATGTCCAGTGTGTGAGAGAATGCGTGTGATTCACGTGAGCGTGCATGTTGGGTTCAGCTCATGGCACTTTGAGCCAATTCAAGAAATTGGATAAAGCGCCTACATAATGCTCATTACTTATTTTTATTATTATTTATTAAGCACACCTTTTTGCCTGCAGTCTTTCAACAAAGGATACACACTGCCTTGACTTACTGAAATATGCAAACAGAAAACAGGCTTTTTCATTTTGAAATGTGTGATTCTGTGATGTTTTTTTCGTATGTCATATTTTGTTTTTCCTGTGATATCACTTGTGTATGTTTGTGTGCTACAATTTCTGTCTTTAATTGTTCTCTCTGGCATTATCTTCATGCCATTTTATTTTTATTTTATCTTATTTTTCTTTACTTTGTAAGCGCTTAGAGCTCGCTGAGTATAAGCCCTATATAAATATCCATCATTATTATTATCTCTGCTTTATGTATTTACTGCTTTGAAAAATGATACGGTCATTATACACTTCTGCATGTCTACACCTTAAACTTTTATTAAGCCCGCCTTGTATCTGAAATGATTACAAAGATCTAATTTGCCATTTCTGTGGTTGTCCAGCTGAAACGCAAACGTGAAGCCAGGAAAGGAAAACGAGAAGATGAAGCAGCTGCACTCTTCAGCTTGGGCGAACGACAGAAGACTTCACTTGAAATTGCCAAAAAGGTCACCCATTCTTTATTTACTCCAACACTTGTCACATCCTTGAAAGCATCTGACATTTCGACAGATAGTTCATGCTAAAGCTTCCTCATGTGCACACTGACAAAGGAGAATTTATCCACCCTATGTCCCTTTGAGTATGTTGTAGGTTAACTCTTCTGTTTCCTTCCTGAGATGGCATTTGAGCAGTCATCTGGCTTACTAAGACTCTTAGTCGAGCTTTCTGAGAAGGTACATGTCCTGCACTGAATGAGAATTACTTTCCTGTGCTTATGAGCTTAGAGCTTTTAGATTCAGAGTCGCAAACCGACATGAGCGACAGCGACTGATCTGAGTGGGGTTGGAGATAGTGCCTGGGGATGTGCTCTCTTGCTAAATTCGAAGAAATTCAGTAGATAGTATTGTGTACTCTCTCAGACGCCTGAAGATTTGGGTTTGTTTATTTTTAACAGGGAGAGCGAGAGCGACAAATCGCTGAGATGCGAGAGCGTGTGTCTCGTGTCCGGTACGAGAGGACTATGACCAAGAAGGCTTCTGTAGCAGCGTCCAGTAAAGGGTATTCAGACGTCGCCCTGGAAGAAGGAGATGAGAAAATGGAGCAGACAGCAAAAGTACTTGAGGAGAAACTCAAACAGCAAGCAGAAATGGAAAAGGTGGGATCAGTTGTTCTTACTGTCGATCATAGGTCAGAACTGTGCCACTGTTCAGTAGATTTCCACATTTGTCTCTTCGCATTTCTGCTGAGTGAAAGGTTGTTTCCACAGAACATTGTGAAAGACAAAAATCAAATGCAGTTCTTTAAAACTGGACACTGGCATTTGCCAGATTGCACAATTTTTTTGTGTATACATGTACTTTCAAATTTTTCCGTGAAAGCTGAGGGGTTTCAAACTGATACGCATTTTGTGTCAAATTTCTCATACCAGATTGTGAGAAAGGGTGTGTGTGTGTGTGTGTGTTTTATAGCAACTGTAACGCCTGAGTTGAGCCATTACTATACCCAGAGAGGTCTATTGAATCCTGCACCTTACCATGTAATGAAACTCTTGTCTGCAGAGCGGAGGGGAAGGTGGAGCAGGTGCACCACTGGATGAGAAAAGTCGTATGGATATCCTGAAGGAAAGACGCAAACAGAAGAAACAACAGCGACAGGGCAACAACTGAACAGTCCTGCCACCATGCTTCTTTCAGACATTTAATTCTTACAAGAAAAACAAATTTCTCAGCATTATTGTACATAGTTTCTTTGCTTAGAACTTAGAAGTTCTTCAGTAAGTTTGCTTATGACCTTCTGACCACGTCCCACATAAAATAACAAGACTGAAAAGTGAAATGCTTTTGGAGCATTATGTCCTGTTCAAACTTTGTGAAGTTTGAAGGATTGCACTACAATTCATAGCTATAGGCCTTCTGGGCCATTTCTCACTTCCTCTCCAAGACCCTCTCACATACTAATGAAACAAACACTTGTTCACTGGTATGTCTCGCCTTCGTGTACACACGCACGCACATACATCAAGTGTGCACGCTAAAAATCCCACGTTCATCTTTCAAAGAAGAGTAGGCTGTGGCCGGTGTCATGGTAAACAGAAATACTGTCGCACGCATCAGAGTGAATAGCAGGGTGGAGGTTTGAACATAAAGTAGCGCTTAACGGCAGCAGGCTTTCACTGCTTCGTCCTCCAGCCCTGCGGCGTCGTGAGCATTTCTGCAGAGATGGATATGTGCGCTGAGGAGAAGTCTACCATACCATACCATATGTTGTGATTTGATTACGCATCCCACGTAGAATATCATGCTCTCAAAGCATGCCCTGTTCAAAAGATGTGGAGTTTGAAGGAATGATTCGTATAACTACAGGCCTGCAAGGCCATCTCTCACTCCCTGTCCAAGACCCTCCAGCTACTAATGCTATTAACACTATTTTTCAGTGGTATGTTATGTTTTGATTACATGTAATTTATACTAAGTTCCTGCTGGTCAGGTTTGTACTTGCCGTGTAACATTGTGATTTATGGAGATGTGTACGCATATGATGTAACATTCCACAAGTTCCTTGTTGTGATAATATTTTACAAAGTTAATTCATTTTTTTGGCAATATATTTGTTTGTTACTGTGATGGTGAGTTTCTCACACACTTTGGAAGATTATCTGTGCAACAAATCCGTCCACGATCATTATGTTCGTGTGCTTAATTATCTTTTCGTGCAATTTTGTACCAGTTTTGAAGTTCATTATATACATTTATAATCATGTGATACTTAAAATGTGTAATTCATATTGTCAAAGGAAATGACACTTCCCAAATATTTTAATGCTGAAATCTGAAAATGTTGTACCTCTCCATCTATCCATGGACAATCACTGTTAATGAGGTGTTTTCAAGAATATTGTAACTGAATACATGAACATATTGGTTGTTCATCGTGTTTTGCAAGTCATTTCAAGTTTTCACTTGGTCAAATTTTTTTTAATTTTACATGTTTTAATGGCGTTTCACTGATTGTTAAAAAGGGCCACCAGACCAAGTACGTAAAGTGGGGTTTTTTGTTTTTTTTTCTAAAATAGTGATGTCATCTGTGATAAATTATGCAATACATTTATGCAGTATTTAATACATTTATGCAGTATTTAATCTGTAATTTTTCTTTCCTACTCACATTGATAGTATCTCTGTCCACTTTCCTCATTTTTAATGGAAAATAATAAAGCTGTTTAACAATTTGATCTGTTCTCTGTTGTGTGTTTGTCGTTTATAAACAGAAAACACTAGGGTAATGTAAACTAAACGGAGAAAATCACAAAAGAGACAGAGAAGTACTACTAGCAAAGACTATGGTACACTGTATTCCCACCAGAGTCTTTGCTACTAGTTTTATCACATCTCCCCCATAACACACACACACACACACACACAGATTCTACCTTCCAGTAAAGAAAAGAGCAAACACTTTTTTCTCTGTTTGTCTCAGGGAATCATGGTGATAGCACTTTATTACATACTGTTTGTGTTTGTGTGTTTCTTCTCTGTTTTTTCCATCACAATATTCTTCCTGTTTGTTTTTGTTTGTTTGGGTTTTTTTTCGTTGTTTTTTTTTTTTTTTTCGCCCTTTTTTTTTTTTTTTGGGGGGGGGGGGGTCCAGGATCATATGTGTGTGTGAGTGTTCAGTAAATTGATTCCACAGTGATATATAACATTCACCACCCTTTTCCGCACTTTCCTTCTTTCAATTTCCCGAGCAACTGCTTACATGAGTAAGGGACTCCCGCGTATCAAAGTAACCAGAAAGATTACACGGAGAAGAAGATTATGACCGTTGCGAGCCAGCAGACAACTCTTGACGGCGTCAAGCCTAATGTAAAGACGTAACAGGCTGAGCTCTGCCTTCATTTGGAAAAAGGCCCTAAGCGGTAAGGATTTTGTAGGCACTTAAAGCCTTTTATCATCTTGCGATAGAGCTGTGTTTGTCCACTGGTGTGCTGGAGTGGTCTCGCAGTCAGATAAGCTGATCTCCGCCTCTCCTCGTCAACCCTCGACACGGCATGAACTGGACGTCAGTGTGAGATCATTCTGGGCGGTACTTAGGAGCGGAATAGCACTGGCACAGTACTTAGTGTTTAGATATGGACGGATGGCGCACGTTAAGGGTTATTGTACTCGGCTAAGAACACGTTTATATCCCCTATATCATGTATATAGTACGTCAGTGTATAAATTGTAATCCACACTCAGTAAACAGCGACATGCTTACTGACAAGGCTTTGTTTTTTTGTTTGTTGTTGTTTGTTTTCTTTCTTTTTTTCTTTTTTTTTGGGGGGGAGGGGGGGCGGGGGGTTGTGGTGTAAGACATAGGCCGAACTGCATTCCCGCCAGGCCCAAGACTGCTGCACATTGCGTGATTGTGGCTTGAAGTGGCTCCTAGTGATCTGATCACTGATTTCGACGGAGTAAAATTTGCGATTTTTACACGGGCTTTTAAGCGTTATGTCCGCAACCCAGTGACGTCGTCTGCTTAGTGTGCGGTAGGCTACTGCGTACGTAGAACAACTTGTACGCCAACCAGGGTGGGTGGGGGTGGGCGTTTGGGAGTTTAACGCCCTTTTCCAAGCGGTAAAAAAAAAAGTTGATCAAAAGACTAGGGTGTGTGTGTGTGTGTGTGTGTGTGTGTGTGTGTGTGTGTGTGTGTGTGTTTCAAGTTCAAACTTACAGGGTGGATGGGGTAGGTGTTTAACGGTTTAACAGCTTTTCCGCCACGTGAAGACGAGGGAAAGGAGAAAAAGGCCAGCACAAACATTTAGCCCCAGTCGGGAATTGAACTCACGACCCGAGCACTGAAAGTCCAGCGCTGTACTGTTCGACTGTCCCGGTGTAGCATCCGGTCCGGTCCCCCCTCTGAAGTAGTCCCCCGGGGGACCAATTCGTGGCAAAAACTGCTCTATAATGGTCCCCCCCTTAGACATCCAGCCTCGTTTTCGACTGGTCCCCCTGGGCGATTTTGGTCCCCCCTCGCATCCAAAATAGGCCCCCTCTCGAACTGGTCCCCCTCTTTTCTAACCAATGTAGAGCTATGTCAGTATTTATTTTTAACTTTATTGTTACAAAACTTTATTGTCCCCAAAAGCACAGGGCCATAGGAACATTTTTTTTCTTTTTTTCCGATTTATGTGCTTGTTGTTATTTTTGTGTGTGTGAGATATATTTGTTTGGTTGTGTTCTTGTTTCTTTCAGTTGTTTTTTTGCATTGGTTGTTTTTTGCTGTCCACATTTCCTGTCATTTTTTTAAAACTGGAAATAGCATTTAGAGAATAACATCAAAGACCAAGTATCTAATATTTTCTATACAACGCCATAGAAAAATATTTCTTCAAAATTAAGTAAGTGTCCATGACATGAAAACTAGTTGCCACCTTTGGCTTTCAGCGTACTTCAAGTAGACAGTCAAGACTGAGTACCAGTGTCTCAAATCATGACCCTTGAAACAACAAAAACAGCAGAAGACTAACAGTTCTGGTCTAAGGAGTGACACAAAAAACAGGAGCAAAGTGATGTCCAAGATTCATTATATAAATTACTCTGTCTGTTTTCAATGGGGCCGATTGCCAAACTGGCCCGTATTTCAGCCACCTAGGTTGTCGGCCTGGAGCCTCTCTTGTGAACACATACACGGGCGTGTCCAAGAGGGTGGCTGCAGCAAATATCTCAACCTCGGTGGCCCAAGTACGGAATGAATTGTCGTGTACTTATAATTATAGGCATGTTTGACACGAGTCACGTGACGTGTCAAGAAGCGTGGCGACCGTTTTCTCATCCCACAAAAAAAATAAATAAAAGAAAAGAGAAAACAAATCTAAACTTTTAAAAGTGATTTAACTTCGTAGATTTGCCGTTCTATGTAGCCTATACTTTTGTTTTTTAGTGGCGACCGTTTCCTCATCCCACAAAAAAAAAAGAAGAGAAAATAAAAAAAACAAAAGTATAGGCTACATAGAACGGCAAATCTACGAAGTTAAATCACTTTTAAAAGTTTAGATTTGACACTGTAACCTTGACCCAGTTCAAGATCATCTTGAATAACATCTCTGTACAAAAATGAAAATAATTATACATATAACGAAAGAGGTGTGTGTGTGTGTGTGTGTGTGTGTGTGCGCGTGTGTGTTTGCGTGCGTGCGTGCGTGAGTGAGTGTGCACGCGTGCGTGCGTGCGTGCATAATGTGTGTGTGTGTGTGTTTGAGAGATGGGGGGAGGAGAGAAAGTGTGGGGGGCGAGAGAGAGAGAGAGAGAGAGTGAGAGAGATCCAGAGTCACGTTTTCTACTGAGTTGACACACACTATAACAATAAAGTTAAAAATAAATACTGACATAGCTCTACATTGGTTAGAAAAGAGGGGGACCAGTTCGAGAGGGGGCCTATTTTGGATGCGAGGGGGGACCAAAATCGCCCAGGGGGACCAGTCGAAAACGAGGCTGGATGTCTAAGGGGGGACCATTATAGAGCAGTTTTTGCCACGAATTGGTCCCCCGGGGGACTGCTTCAGAGGGGGGACCGGACCGGATCCTACAGGGGCTCCCCTCAAACTTACAGAGAGAGAGAGAGAGATGATGATGATGATGATGAAACGTTTTTTGTATTCAGGATAGATCGAGCATTTAGGCCCATGAGAGAGAGAGAGAGAGAGTGCTTGAGCTTGAAGAAGACCGTTGGCTTTACTGAGTACTGTGCTGTCTGGAAAGACCAACGTAGAAGAAGACCGTTGACTTTACTGTGCTGTCTCGAAGGACCAACGTAATATTTCTTCTCATGTTACCGTCATTTCAACCGTACGTGCTCCGTGTTATCGCTGTCCATTGATTCTCTTCCTCCGCTGTTCCCTTGGAGAGACTCTTGCACTGAGTGGCATTTGCTGATTAACGGCAATCTTAATTAAGCCAATGACCCATCCTCTCCGTGCCGTCTCTGGATAATGTCTTTGCGAACGAAATTACTAGAGAGGAGCGGGATGACGGGACGGGAGGGGAGGGGGAAGGGGGAAGGGGGAGGGGGCGGGTAATAAAAGATTGGATGGAGGCTGATGAGGCCTGGTCGGCCTTTTTACCTTTCCTCGTAGCGAACTCTTGCCGTCAACAGAATAAGAATAATAACTGCCAAGATCAGAGATGTCATCCACTCCCGTGCAGTGTGGGCTGACCCTTCGCACCATGTGATTGATGCCCGGTTTGTGAGTGAATGCGCATGGTCCGCGAGTTCTTGTGAGTGTGCCAACTGGGTTCAGTCACGGCGCTCTAGGCGGTTGGGTAATGTGCCGATATTCACACACAGTAGTAGTAGTAGTAGACGGTAGTATCAAGCACAACCTGTGGCACCCTCATCATCTTTCATGTCGTCCAGAACCGCTGAGTCAATCCTAGTCTACATCCCGCCCTTTCCGGGCCCTCAGTGCCGGCTATCATAGTGGTACTTGGAAAATGACTGTAGAAACAATAAAATGATGACTGAAACGAGCTTCCTCCAAAGAAGTGGTTGCGATGCTTGCTGTCCACGAAAAACCCCGCTCTCACATGTGTGTATGGTTCTAATTTGACTGATCGAGTCATACCCACCGTTACCCTGTCGTCTGCTTTCGCCATGTTCCGGCGGACAATCGGAGACTTAAAGATCTAAGCTCCCAACAAAAAGCTTTCCAAAGTGTGAAAAAAATTTACAGAGTCGACCGTCAGTGCAAGCACAGTCAGCTCTGTCACAGTTGCGGAGTTTCAGTCAGCGCTTCGGGGACCCTTATAAAACCAGAGCACGAGTTTGCCGTAACATTATTTGGCTTTTGGTCAGTGAGCGAGACACATCGCCACAGCGTCCAGCGCCGGGATGTTGAGTGCTGCACGATCTTTCTTGCTCAGTGTCAAAACGCAAACTGAGCTGTGAATCAGGCTGCCCTTGGCTTTTATTGGGGTTTCAGGGACGCTGAAAACTCTGCAACTGTGACAGAGTTGACTGTGCTTGCACGGTCGACTCTGTAAAAACAGTTTTTCACACTTCGGAAAGCTTTTTGTTGGGAGCTTAGATCTTAATTAAGGCCTGTCGCTGTGGCGGCCGGAAAACGTGGCAATCAGTTCGACCGGAAGTCGTTTGCTCCTCGTTTCTTTTGCAGTTTCCGGCACAGTTCAAAATTGTGCCCGCATGACGTGACTCAACTTCGAACGAGAATAGTGGTGCAGTGTTGTTCCTCCCAGCGGGCTCCAGTTTTCACAAGAAGCAACACCGCCTAAGTCGCCCGCACAATACCACCAGCAGCGTCTCGTGTTTCTCTTTGTTAACTCGATTCGCTTGGGTCAGTTTGACCTCGGCGCCCTCGTTTCGAAGTTTGCTCCCGGCGCTGGCGCTGAAACTTCAAGAACGTTTGCGAATTAGGTATGCCCTGGTGGCAGGTAAGTTAGGGATTAACGTCCTCGGCACAAGAGTCGTCGGAGACAGCCCTGGAGGGCAGGTCATGGGGATCGGGGGCGGAGGAAGGAGGGGAGGGACCGTGACAACTAACAGTCCAGCTGCCGGAACACGATTCAGTCCAGTCAGACTGGGAAGCCTCTGATTTGATACATGGCTGTAGCCTTCACTGTCGGTGATGGACCTGTTACCCAAACAGATTCAGTTATACTGTCAAAGCAGACACTTCCTTGGTGCAATGGAACTGCTGAAGCTGTCTCTCTCATTCCCACGTGGCTCACATATAGTGTCATATACTTGAAGAGGGGAAGAAGCTGCAACGGTGAAAATGGAGCATGGTGTGAGCAAAGGGAAGAGTGGGAACGGTGGGTGTTTGGGGGTTTAACGTCCTTTCCCACCACATACGGGTGATATCAAAACGGGGCAACGATGAAAAAGCCAGCACAAATATTTGGCCCCAGCCGGGATACGAACTCGCGACCCGAGCATTGGAAGTCCAACGCTCTACCATTCGGCCACCCCGGCTCCCCTGGAAGAGTGGGAAGGCAAACACTCGTCTGCCACTGAGCGAAGCACAACAAAACTTGCTGAGCATTGCATGGTTATCTCTTAGAAGTCCATGCAAAAATCGCAATTTTACTTGAAATCTACAGATCCCTAGGAGCCACTTCAAGCCACTATTACGCACTCTGCAGCAGTCTTGGGCCTAGCGGGAAGGCCCACGCCTTGCGTAACAGTGGCTTGAAGTGGCTTCTTTTTAACAAGTCTTATCATATAGCGGGCAGGGTGGGGGGGGGGGGTCGGGTTTGGGCTCTTAAGAGTTAAATTAAAGGGACTAATGCTACCATTTTTATGCTCACAGATCGTTCTGAGAGGTTTGTTTCACACCACTAAAGACACCTGGACAATGACAGCGTTTGACGGTAATGCTGGCGCTGAGCTAACACACGCGTACTCGACGACGAGGCGAACACACAGCGCTCCAGTAACAACAGTCGCAGAACTTGAATGTTCGACCGCTCGCACAAAGTGTAAACAACACTGTATCGCATTCAGAGCTGTACTAATCGTCAAGATGGAGTATTTTGAGCGTACCGGCGCATGGCACTCACGAGCGAAACTGTTCCAAAACACAACTTGAGTTGGCTCAGCAAAGATGGAATTAGCACTGCGCTGTTATACCCATTGGAACAAGCCCTCTAGTAACCTGAGATCCGACTGAAATTCAGTCAAAACTCGACAACAAGAGCACACATTTTAAAACACGTTGGTTTGCTTGTCTTTTGTTCCGACGGCCACAGAACATTAAATATACACGTGCCTGGCCTCCCTGTCACGTGCGATAGACTTGTCCCTAGTCCCCCCCCCCCCCCCCCCCCCCCCCCCCCCCCCCCCCCCCCGAGCGCTTCTCCAAACTTACGGCCTAAGTGCTTCCATTATTTTATCATTTCTGTGCCTCGTTGCACACTGGCCCAACCAGTTTAATATCCCGCTGTTAATTGCATCTCTCAAAGCTTTTAACTTGAAGTACTTGCGAATTACGGAACGCTAAAAGCCAGCTTTAGAACCTCGACATTCACAGACCCGATGGGAGATCACCATGTGTTGAGTAATTCTGCGCACTTTAACCATTTCTACACTGATGCTGCAATGACATGTCTGAGCAAAGCTGTCTGGAGCCTCCCCCTCCCTCTCCCCCCCCCCTCCCCTTTAAGGGGGGGGGGGGGAGGGAGGATATTCACAGTTGAACACGACTGCCAAAGAGCTGCCATTCCGATAAAATCGCGATTTCACAGACGTTAATTGAAAGAAATCCATGCCGTCTAGGATTTTTGTTTAACCCGTTTTCGCCCGATTTTTTTTTTTTAAGTGCTGTGAAGTTGACACCAGCGCTACTTAGCGTATAAGCGGGATGCTGCAAAACTCACCATTACTTTTCCTGAACTAAAATAAAATAAATAAATAAAATCGTAGCAGCGTCACTGACTAGGTGGATGGGGTGTTAAAGAGAAGTAATGGTTGTCTTAAAACATCCGTCTTCATTCATCCACTTGAGGCGTACTATCGAGCGCTGTCGTGTGATAAATTGATGACACCTTCCTGACGGACATCCGGCACGACTGCTAGTCAGTTGCAGCTGATAACCTCCTGCTGATGAGGAGTTTCACAGCACTCCGCCTCCGCACCTTCCTGTACTTCACATGGACAACTCACCTCCAGGGCCCGTATGTAAAAGTCGAGGTTAATTTAACCCACGGCTACGGGCCTAACCAAGACTAGGACAAAAGAAACCCTCAGTCCCTGTGCCCTGGGCCCCTATGTAATTGTCGAGGTTAGGGCTTTTAGCCCCGGGTTAGTGTCTAACCTCAAACTAAACTGACTAGCTCTAGGGTTAAATTTTCTGTTGTTTTACGTTTTAAATCAGGAAGCCGCGGGCCCATTCCAGCAAGGTGCCTGAGCCGTTATAGAAGGACTTTTTTCCTTCCTTTCTTCGCTTCCTTTTTTATTTAATTTTGCTTTGGGGTTTCTTTTGTCCTAGTCTGGGTTAGGCCCGTAGCCATGGGTTAAATTAACCTCGACTTTTACATACGGGCCCTGGTCCGGCCACAACGCTTTCGGCTTTTCAGTCTCGCCTTGCAGCAGGGCCGGATCAGTTACTTTATTAGGGTGGGTGCTTCGCCGACCGACAACAGCGGGAGGGGTGGGGGGGGGTGCTTGGACCGGGAGGAGGGGGAGGAGGTGGAGGGGGGGGGGTTACATCACATGAAAGATTAATTTTGATCACTTCTGCTTTCTTTTTTAAGTTTGGGGGAGGGACGGGGGACGCTTGAGCACCAACAAAAGCCAACCCCCCCCCCCCCCCAACCTCCAACCCGGTTTTGTAGTATAGGCATAGTATAGTTGGGGATGACGTTACCGGCATAACTGTCACCCACCCCTTCCGTCTCCCCCTTCCCCACCCTTGCCCTTTTTCTGTAAATTCCGAGCGCTCGTCCATTGTTGCCGTGGAGACAAAATTAATGTATCAAAACAAGAGAATTTGCACTATGCGCTGAACTGGAACCGCCCACCCGCTTGCTCCGACCCGACCAACAATTTTCTAACGGGCGGAGCTTGAAACGATTGGATCGTTTACTGAATAGTAATTGAAAGATGAAAGCAACTGGCTGTGCGATGGCCATGATCCGGACTCGCCCAGTAACTGTCGTTGCAAGACTCTATACAGCATAGAATGGTCTCTGGAGCACCAACGCGAGATGAGAGTGGGAATAAAATTCCAGTTAGAAAGCTCTAATGCTATTTAGTGGTGCTTCGTTTGAACATCGCGACCGGTTTTAGAACTTCACGGCCTCTATACTATTCAAGGGTCAGACACTGAGTTAACCCTTTCCACGCTGACGCTACCATCATACGGGTGGGTGGGTGGGTGTTTAGGGGTTTAACGTCCTTTTCCACCACATAGGGTCATATCAAAGACGGGGCAACGATGAAAACTACCATCATACGTCTGGCACCAGCCGTGGGGAGCCGGTGTGGCCGAATGGTAGAGCGTTGGACTCTCAATGCTCGGGTCGTGAGTCCCGGCTGGGGCCAAATATTTGTGCTGGCCTTTTTCTCGTTGTCCCGTCTTTGATATCACCCTTACGTGGTGGAAAAGAACGTTAAACTCTCAAACACCCACCCTGGCACCAGCCGCCTTGAGCCCGTTGTGACAATGCACCATGTGGGCCAAATGATTTTATATCAGCCGTTTAGGGGAGGTGTTGCTTAGATTTTGTACTTTACTTCGATATCACTTTTCGTCGCGAGAAACCAAGCCCTCACCAGCCCATTCGCCTGTCTCTTTCTCTTTAAAACCTCACGAATTTAGCCGCTCTGTCCTTCCTCTCATCAGTCTCTCAGCTGATTTCTAAGTTCGGCCCTTTCATCTATATTTCTTCTTTTTAACCCCTCACTCACGTCTGCACTACCAGTGGTCAGGAATAAGTGATGTTGGGCATATGCTGCGAACTGGTTTATTGCGCGTAGGAGATGATAACTTGCAATACTGATTTGCTGTATATGCGCTTAGTATTTATCTTTGTTTCACCTAGTTATAATTGTTATTTGTCTTCTATCCTTTTTTTGTAACCGGGAGTTCGAGAAATTGGCATGAAGGTGCAGCGTCTCCTGCATGTTCTAGGTTTATATTGCCCCGTAGATCAGTTTGCATCAGTTGTCCAACGTTACATTTTTGTTTGTTTTTTTCACGTAGTGCAGACACACTTAGCCGCGAATTAGTCTTTGTGGCTTGCGCGGCGTTAAGCCTCAAAAACTCACTCACTCACTCGCGAGAAACCAATTTACAGGCTACACACCGGTATTAGCTTCCTGGGCATGTAGTAACAATTCGGCTAAATATAGTAGAAAATCTTTGCCCCTTTTAAAATTTGTGTGCAGAGTAAACAATGGCAATCTGGTGCTTTTTGTTGGCTTTGTAAACAAGTTTCATGCCAGGTAATAGTAAAATTAGGGAAAAATGAGGCTGGCTTGTGGACTATTTGTATTCCTGCGCGGCTGGCACAGGAGCCAGCAGACGACCGTGGAATGAGGGGGTATGTGGTGGCTGCCAACATTGCCAAAAAACGGAACATTGGAATTTGTTTAAATTTCCTCTACGCATGAGTCTATGGCTGCCTGATTTTTGTGAATTTTTTGGTGAATTTTAAAGCATTTCTAGGGTGTCATCTGCAGCGTTATGTGTAAGAGGAATATATAGCGTTTTCCTCCAGATTTGCATCTGTGTAACGTAGCCCAAGGAAACCTGCCAGCAGACATGTTGGAAAGGGAAGTAAAATGTAAACCAGATGTTCCGACTATAGTCGTAGCTCGGGTCGAATGAGTTAAAGCCAACTTTTCTGATTTTCTGGGCTGGCAGGAAATCTGCACCCAGACTATTAACAGAACAGGCGACTTAATTTCCCTGCACGCTATTGGATCCGCCCTGACCTAGAAACAGGCCTCTCGCATTATAGTTTGACCAAAGACCTTGGAATCAGAAATTATGTTTCCAAGATCTTTGGTTTGACGCAACATGAGTGACTGTTCTGGGTGTGACACAGTTGAAACACATTGGATAAAGAACTTTTTTTGCAAACGTTGTTGTGGGGAGCCGGGATAGCCGAATGGTAGAGCGTTGGATTCTTAATGCTCGGGTGTTGAATTCGAATCCCGTCTGGAGGCAAATATTTGTGCTGGCCTGTTTCTCATCGCCCCGTCTTTGATATCACCCATTTCACGTGGTGGAAAAGGACGTTAAACTCACAAACACCCACACCACCACCACTACCCCACCCCACCCCCACCCCCGCAAACGTTGTTGTGTGTCAGTTTCGCGTCTCTACCGTTTAAACACTGCTGATCACCAATTTATTGCTGCAATGAACAGTTGATAACTCAGTAAAAACTTACGTAAGCACCTCTTGATACTGCAGCCATAAAAGCATATTTGTACGTACGCAGGTACAAAAATCCTAAGCGCATGGCGACCGGCGGTTAGTAATATTTCTTGCATGTATATTACATTTTTATATGAGTTAAACAGGCAAACAACTTGACATTCTGCAGACGTGATTTTGTTGACAAAAAAAAATTCGTATGTCCCCACATGCGAAGTAGGGTTTTTGTTTGTTTGTTGTTGTTGTTGTTATTTTTTGTTTTGGTTTTTTTTGGTTGTTGTTGTTTTTGGTTTTCTTTTTTGTGTTTCGTTTTGTTTTGTTTTGTTGTTGTTGTTGTTGATTTTTTTTTTGATTTTTTTTTTTTTTTTTTTGGGGGGGGGGGGGGTTTCTTCTCCTAACTATGACGGGTACCTCTCAGTCTTGATCATAACTACTTCAGTTAAAGGTGGAAGCTGAAATACCATTTACCACCAGTTCAATTTAATATTTTAAAAAAATCAGGAAAGGAAATCATAAAACCAACTGGAAGTAGAAAGACGCAAAAGTACAATGCACCCCAGCGGAAGCTTTCTTCAGGGACACTCAGTGACACACACACACGGAAAACCTTAAAATTGAAACTTGAATAGAGAAGAAAACGAAAAGAAAGGGGTGGCACGACTGAAGACTACTGATAGGAGGAATCTTCCGTTGATCCGCTGTCATTGTTGGTCAAGGGGATCCCTCTTAATCATTTTCGAGTACACGGGTCGTCTGGAGGCACTGATAAACTCTATCTACACTTATAACCGCTACGCTTATCGCTAGGGGGTTGACTGGGTCCCCATGGTGTTAGAAAACACTGATAGCAGGGGTTTAGGCGTCTCTTTAAAATCGTATCAGTATTACCTGTGGTGAATGGGCGGCGTTGGAGCGCGTGAATTACGAGTGTTGTGAAAATGTAAGCACTGAGGAATGGAAAAAGTGAAGAATTTTAATCGTTGGTGAAATCGTGGTGCACGCTTGTGAGTCGAACTGGGAAACAGAATTTGTTAGCTGAGTCTCTGCTTAGGTATGTCAGTGTACATAGTTCAGAACAAACCGGGAAAACAAATCAAAATGAGTTACCCGCCACACAATTTGATAGTTCGTTATCCTGTGTGTGTGCGTGCGTGCGTGCGTGCGTATGTGCGGCGTGTGTGTGTGTGTGTGTGTGTGTGTGTGTGTGTGTGTGATTCCGGTTTCATCAGTCTCTGCATCCTGCTCTCTCTCTCTCGCTCTCTCTCTCTCTCTCTCTCACACACACACACACACACACACACACACACACACATCGCACACAGAGGGAGACAGAGAGATTTTACACTTCAGGAAATGAAGATGAACACCGAAGAAGACTTTTTCATACCACAAATAGCCTATGTATGTCTTTTTTAATAACTAACTTACATCCATTCATTCAACACAGTACACGTACAATCATCCATGCAAAATGGACAACCACTACACTCCCAACTGGTGCATTTATGTACAAAAAAAATTAGATTATGTAGAGTTATCTTTAATTACACTGATGTGGGACGGTTTACACTGATCAGGGCAAAATTTACTGTGTAAATTCTGACAGGACATGCAACTCGAAGTACATAAAAGAATACGTTCACACCGTATAAAGAGGCTATATATTTACTGTGTAAATTCTGACAGGACATGCAACTCGAACTTGTACATAAAAGAATACGTTCACACCGTATAAAGAGGCATGCTGATCAAAAGTGCTATTGGCACTAAGGTGAAAGGCAGAAGTATAAAGGCGTAATAGGAATATTGCTTCACACAAATCATTTTGAAAATGTGATTCTAAAAGAGCACTTGCATGAATAGCGTGACGTTTTGTTATCACACCCTTTTGCTTTACCCGAGACGAGCAAATCGGATGTGTGCGAAACTGCGGAATACCACCACGCCCATCGAAACACGTTTACACCTGCAATAAACTTGGGTCACTCTGCTGCACTATACACTGGTTTTGTTCCCAAACAACTGCAGCGACGGGCCTGTTGTAGAAGCATTTTCTACCAAGCCTTGTACATTCAAAAATACTGCTCCACCCAGGGTCAACACACGGAGGAGTTTACTAACAATCTATTTCCATTTTCTGCCAGTCACGAAAACGATCCTGTGTGGCTAACTGCCGACTGCAAGTATGGAACGAAGCCGTTTTCACTCGAAAGAAAGAGGGAAAACAACCCGAAACCCATACCCTTGGTACGGATTCCCATTCGGGGATAACTTGAGAAATTTGAGCTTATGTCTGTTGGGGCAATATCCCCTGATATCACATCCCATATCAGTTGTTGAAGATGTAATAGGAACTTCAAGTCCCGAGTCAGTATATCGGATTTCACTTTACTAAGTCTTCATGAGGCCTGACAGAATTACATTTTCTGAAATAATTATGTACAAACCATACACACGCGAAACGTTTGCAGTACCTCATCGCAAACTGGGAAAACGACTGCCAGTTGTCGCCTTCATTCTCAGCTTTCACGAACAAGAACCCCATTGTTATTCACTGTCCACAGTGTGTTTGATATAACCGGCTGAACTTTATCGGTCGGGCACAAATTAATCCGCTCACACGCGTACGTACACACACGCCTTGATCGTAGCTATGGTCTCGACAAAGCCATACTTTGTGTACCAGCTGAACACAAACGTGCCTCTGTTGTATCAAAACGAATGATTAAAAACAAAATGCGTTGACACACGGTTGGGCTGAGGCAGTTGAAGTACGATTAAGGGAGGTACACCGACTGAGCTTAAGGTACACAAGGCAACGTTGAACTTAAAGAGGAGGGCCTTGGATGTCATACGGGGTTCTAGAATCTGGGGTTAGAATATATCCAGACACAGGCAGGAAGGGATTTTGCAGGTTGGGCAAGAGTCAAAGGGGGTGTTTAATCCTCCATCCACAGGAATGGCAATATAGATACGTGTCCGTCGTCCGGACAGGAAACACGGGCCCGCAACAGAAGAGACGAGGTCAACTTCGAGCTATAAGATCTGCCGGTACCGGGTGTATGTTTTTCTCCGTCCTGTACAACGACTAGTTTTTAGTACGAGGATCAAAGAACAGGAGCTTGCGGAAATGGACACTCCAACGGGAATCCTGGTTTGCTGATGGGCTGCTAACACTCTGTAATGGTCACCAATTAAATCAGACCAGGTTTGTATTTTTTTTTTTCGCGGGGAGATCGCTTAATTCATGCACACTTCGCAGGGATGAAGATCAAGTGTGCAATGAAGGCAATTGGGGAAACCGTATGGAGGATTTGTATCATTATCTTCTGGTCCTGAGCTGCTCAAGAGGGCCGTAAATGTGCAGAACAGAAGAAACGCATGCAGGCAAAAAGCAGGATTCCAACCAAGCAACAAAGTATTAATAATGATAAAATACAGTACACTTTGTAAACATAGAAAACAGTTGCATAAACTGATACAAATCCATTCGTACCCCATTCATATATTTCGATCAATATACTCAGTGAGAATAATACAAGAAAGGCACACATAGTTCAACAAAAGAATCAGCACATCCTGGGGATACATCCTTTACCCATCTTTCCCCTTACAAAAAATCAACAAAACAAACAACAAACAAACCAAGAAGGTCTTGAGCAAACAAATCAACAAATGTATACAAAGATGCATAACTGTTTTCTTCCACACACATTGGTAGCGCTTACATCAAAAGAGTAAATACAATCAAATGAGTGCATGTCATGCTGTGTCTATAAATTAGGGTGGTTGAACTGATGCCAAAGTGCTCTACCTTGTTTTCTGAAATAAGTGTGTGGCAGCATGAAAAGGAATTTCACAAGAAAGTGGTTGATGGCATTTTCAAAGGCAGCCCTCAGTCAAGATCAGGACAAGAAAACAAAACAATACTGTTTGATAATACTCAAGTTCTGGTGCCATGATAGAAATCAGCCTATACACAAAACACTCATACACAAACTGTGCAAATATGTACTGTGTCCAGAGATATTAACCTGATACACTCCACTTCTATTGGCAATCAAACTGTTGATGTTAATATTGACCAAATGATTATTCACATGACACAATACTGTATTTGTATGAGTCTTCACAACACAGGATGTTGCTTCAGTCCCAAGAAATTTTAGACAAACATGGTAGGTCAAAATATATTTACTAAACTCATAAAAATGACACACACTCCTCTGACAGTGATTACAAACAAGATCTAACAGAGCAGTAGTGATCAATAAGGACATACAAAAACCTGTGCAATGCTTGTCAGCTGTGCTCCCAATAAATTGTGCAAGAGTTGTTTTTTTTTAAGTTGATGAAACATGAAGGGGCTTCTTATCAAGCAGTGCAGCAAGGTCTACAAAGATCACACCAGCACAGCTGAAACCTCACACAACTTTGAAACATGATTTACATCATCATCACGTTCACACCAGTCTCCAAGCATCACATGGCAAAGAGATTTCAGAGGCAAACTTATTGTTGACTGACAGGGCTGTTCCTTTTTTTTTTAATTCTAAAGCAAGTAAGAATTCCAGTGATCCAGGCTTGACCAACAGTTTGTATTGTTCATTAGCAGAAAGAAAGTTGACTGTAAGAGATTCATGGCGTGCACCATCCGGTACATGCAGCAAATTTCATTCCAATAATGTCCACACGAAAAGTAGAGTGTCACAGTCCTGAAAGGTATAATCCTTGGCCTCAGAAGTTCATGATCACAGAGTCAGTGAGATAACAAATAACACAAATCAATGTCAAACCTGAAGTTGCGGTATACCATTCCTCGTGTAGAAAGTGTCCTCGACGACACGTGTGCGCCCGTGCGTGGGTTTCTTGATGTCTTCCTTTTTGATGACATCACCTAGGCGCCATCCGTACTCCCAGGAACTGACCATGGGGAATGTGAACTTGTTCTCTGGGATGGTGTCGTAGCGACGGCGAAGGTACTGGTGTCGACCCTTTCCTTCTTTTGTGAAACCATCAAACAAGGCGTCCTTCGTTTTGGGAGACGGGGGACGCATCTCGTCCTGCAGATCGATGGAAGTGTAAGCTCGCTGTCCGAGCAATGGGTCGTTGAAATCGGCCTTCTGGCGCGCGTGACGTGCCTCTTTTTTGATGGCAGGAAGTTTTTCCAGCAGAGCTTCAGAGGGTTTGCTTCCTTCTGTGATCTTTTTGCGAAACACTTCCAGCTGCCGTGGTTTGTTCATAGACTGAGAGCGCCTATTGTGGAACCAGTTCAGTCGTTTGGAGGACTCCTTCTCGATCGCTTCCTTCAAGAACTCTTGGTACTGAGTGGTAAAGTTGGCGTTTCTTGCAGCCATCGTGTAAGTTTATATACAGGTTGATGTACTCACGATGTCTGATTCTCCCCCTACTGATTAGATAGTTCGTACCGCGAAGCCTTCTCTACGGCTCCTACTTCCTGCGCAAAGCTTCCCACGGCGTATCAACGTAGTTATAGAAACGTGACGTCACAACTCTCGCGAAGTCTCGTGTGGCGTGGCGATATCGATCAAAACAAAATGGCGCCCACCTATCCAGACGAAGTTGATGTTTTCACCGTTCCTCATTCGAGGATGAAACAGCTTGTGCACAAGTATCTGGACATGGTAAGCGACCAATATAACATTTTATGATGTGATATTTGCGTGTCTTTGATATATCCATTGTATTGTTTTCTGTTTTGCCTTGTTTACAGCTGTCATACAGTCTGATTTGGGTCTCTTCTGCGTTGTTTGCTTTTCAGACGCCACTCTAGCCTTACCATGTAAGGGAGAGTGACAACCAAAACAATGTAGACTGTTTTCTTCTGCACAGTCAATGTTCGTTTTAGATGTAGAACTCTCATGGTAGCTGATCTTTGCTGTTGGTTTGCATAGGCCTGGCAGTTCATCTGTATACTGAAACAGCGCATTAGATAAACGGCTGGTGAGGTGCGTTATGCAAAGTCATAAGTGGGCTGGCATTTTTAGTGTGCATGATGAAATTTGTCCTTAACTTGTGCAGTGGAATTCGCTACTCTCATTTCAGGTGTCATCAACAAATTTTAGCGATGCAGGGCACATGACGAGCATGCTGGAAAAGCTGTGCCACACTTTCCATGAATTCAAGACTCATGAACAGATTGAGAACCGCTTCATCATGAGGCGCCTGAAAGAGAAACTGACAGCTCTGTCAATTACTGACACAGCTGTCTGCAACTGCCACTCAGACAACCGACTGACTGAGATGCTGTCACTTGTACTTGAGGGCTATCGGTGGGCACAGCGCAGTGAGCATGAGAGGGTTCATTACGGCACCCGTCTGCGCCAAGCTCTTGAAGATTTCACACAAGTGTTCCTTCCCCATATGAAGGAAGAAGAGGAGGTAAGCCGCAGGACAGGGAGAGGGGGGTCCAGAAAGAGAAACCAAATGATGACTTGAATTGTTTTATACAGGACCATTATAATCTGTAGCAAGAATAACAGCTAGGGAGGCCTAACTTCACAGGAAGTTCGGCACCTTATACAACATAAGATGCGTGTGTGAATATATATACCGTGATAACCTTAACTTTTCAGCTGTCAACTTTTTTTTACCACAGTGCAAAATCTTGAAAATCTCCGTTAAAAAGAAATTCTCCTTTTTGACTAGCAAAAAAAAATCTGTCCCTAAGCTTTCAGCCAGACCAGTATGAAGCTACCTAAGGGTAATTCCAAATGTCCAGAAAAAAAGTGAAACAAACTGATAAAACTTTGCCGATTTGCCAGTCTGGTGTTCAGTCGCTTTGTTGATACTGCTACTGTGTGCCAGAAGCACAGAGTAGTCTCCCTTTACCACTTCTTTTTCTGCAATTTTTATCGAGTTTCACTTTGTTTGTGGTGATCCGTTTGAGAGTTCAGAAGGTGGAAAATGCTCATGTGCAAGGTTAAAAAGACAAGGAGGATATGGTGATTAAAATGTTAGGTAAGTTTTTCAACACTTTATGTGTCTTTCAAGGCCCTCTCATGCAAGCTACTGTTTCAACTAGCATTGTCATTAGCCCCACCAGCACGTGGTGTTCAGGGAAGATGGCTGGACATTGAAACTGGGTTTTTGGGTTTTTGTTTTTGTTTTTTTGACTTCTTGGTTTTCGAATTCTAGATTTTTTTAGTGGAAAAAGAGGTCTAAATGTTAAGGTAATTAGAGTACATTTATGTACATATACTGGGACTGGTGTGTGATCATTTTCCTTTCTTTTCTTAATATTTTTTCCTTTTTGGCATATATTACAAATATGCATACAGACATTACACAAACACGTATCGACAAACACACACATACATAATACCTGTACTGAATATTTACACAAACATGGCTTACAAACAGATTCTACACGAGTATCGAGTATCGAATCGTGGCGCAGAGCCATCACCAGCAGTACGTGAACAATGTAGTGGCATCAAAACACACCTCGCACAGCGTAAGGAGAGTGTTCGAGTCGGCAAACTTGACCAAGGGGAGACAGTGCCAGACATAAAAAAAAAACATTGTTAGGCCCCTTCCTCGTAGTGATCATTTTCTTAGAATATTTTGGTCGGACATGTTTACTTAGGCACCCTGCTTTTCCTTGAAGGGTGTCCGCCTACCCAACTTCAAAGTGCATTTTGATCCCTGTTTGATGTTCTCCATTGTATCAATATAAGGTACTTGTTCTGGTTAGGTGGTTGCAGTCTGCAACAATGTAGTGGATATTAGTGTGAGTGAGAAAGAGAGCATACATGTCAATGGTAGACTCTTTTGCTGCAGGTGTTCCAGCCAATGCTGATTGAATACTTCACTTATGAGGAGCTGAAGGAGCTTAAGATGAAGGTCATCCAGAAACACCTGGAGAAAGCAGAAGAATGTGAGAAAACGGACCAGCCTGTGTCTAAAGGTATTCATCTTTCGTATCTGGATATGCTTACGTTTAGCAGATTTTTAGGACTGCCTACAAACTTTGTCGGCTGCTATCGGGAGATGAGGACTTGTGACTTTACTTTCAGTGGTTAAACCCTTTTTCCAGGAAATAGTAAATCTGAGTCTGACCCACTGAAAAAAGCAGGCAGGTCTGTATCTCAAAATGTGAAGTGGTAGTTCGTTTCAAACAGATGAGACTTGGAGAGATCCTCCATAGAAAAGTTTTGTCAGCTCTTTCGTCCAACAGATCATCAGCAGAGGGTACATCCAGCTTTTGTCATGATTTTCCTCTGACAACTTGTAGTGTAGATTTTGGTGGTGGTTGTGGGTATTTAGGAAATATTTTGTACTTTTGTGGCAACTAATAGCTTTTGTTAGAAATAGAGCTGTTCTGTATTTTTTTAAATATCACATATGCAATGAAATTGTCTTTATTCTGCAGCAGCTAACAAGGCAAAGGAGTCAGAAGAAGACAGCAAAACCTGCAGTGTGCCAGATGAGGTGATGCTGAACATTTTCTCCTACCTGTCTCCTCGTGACCTGGCCAGGTGTGCCCAGGTGTCCAACAGGTGGAATCAGCTGGCCTTGGACCCCTCTCTATGGCCAGGAATATATCCTGTTCAGTGGGCCACAGGTAATAATTTGTAAATCCTAGCTCCTCTCTGAAGTGAAGGCAGCCGGAATGACATGGGCCGAGCTGAAGAGGCTCTCCCAAAACCGTGTCCGTTGGAGGAGTGCTGTTGTGGCCCTTTGCTCCCGAGCGGAGCCAGAGGCATAAGTCAAGTCAAGCTAGCTCCTCTACATCTACCAATGTACAAACACAAGAGGCACAGCTCTCCACAGTTTTTTCATAGCAAATGGGACTTGATTACTTTCTCTGATCGTGATTTGCATGTGCTGAGTAAGATGCTGGGCTCAACATGCGTGTGGGCCAGAATATCATGTGTTTTCTCAAAGAAAACCACCTCTTTCTAAATAGTAAATTTGTTTTATGAACTAAACTTTCGAAAAATACAAAAAGAAATTTGAAGCTGTTTCTTAGTGCTCCTTGTGCGGCTGAGCCGTGCAGTCAAAGACAGATATAATGTTGGTTTCTTTTCTGTGTCTTCAGGTGACTGGAGTTTTCACCCATCTCTCAAGGATGACGATGATGAAGAATGTGGGGAAGAGGCTACCTGCAGTTTCTTTGCCCTCGATGATGAGGATGCTGATGTTGATGAAAGTAGTGACAGTGAAGCCTCCGATGCAGAAGCTGATGCTAGTCTTCAGCAGGTGAACTGACATTTATATTGTACACTGTGGCGGATTGTTCAAGCATATGTAGATGGATACAAAGGGTGTAGTTGCAGCTGAATTGGTCCAAGACATTGGTGATTAGGTGATGCACTGTGTCAAATGTGCTGCAGTTGTATGCTTAGCCAAGAGAAATTCTACACTAAATAATTCTGAACCTTGATATCAAAACTTATTGCACTCAGTCGTCTGACTCAAGATTTAAACTGCATCATCACTATTATCATCAACACCACCACTGTCGATTGCATCTTCACCATTATCATCTTTGTTTTTGCTGGCATCATCAACACCACATATTATCATCAGTCATATTGCTGTCAACATCATCATCAAATTTGATTGTATTTTTTTCCTCTCACAGGCATTGCGTGAAGTGAGAATCATATCTGGCTTGGTCAAACATGTCCTGAAGAGGGTCGGCGGTGGAGTCCGCGTCTGCAACCTGGCACACAGCCGTGGGATCAGCAGCAGTTTGGTGCATAAGATCCTCAAGCTCTGCCCCAACCTGCACACACTCAGCCTCGCTCACACCAGAGTTACTGATGCTGCTTTCAAAGAGTGAGTTACACTTGCAGACAGAAAAAAAAACAAAAAACTGCACGGAATTGGGATTTAAAGGTCAAGCATGACTTCAGGACCGAATACTAGAGTCACCACAGTGCTACGAGTGTTGGGTGTTTTTTTTTGTTTTGTTTTTTGCTGCCCCAACTGTTTGCCAGTTCCAGTGGTGTTCCTCCCAGGTCATGGGTGGAATCCACAGAGGGCTCGGAAGCTGGGGCAATTTTTAATATGCATGATGATGGAAATGAGGATGATGATAAGATGATGCTATGGAGGTCTGTGTGGTTTGGGACTGCGAGACAGGGCCGCATGCCACGCTTCCTGTCATAAGTATTCCGGCATTAACCGGGCCCGGGAATTACGGCGCCTGTGGTGCTGGCCGTGTAATCATCCACATCATAAGACGAGTCATACCAAGGGAAGCATCCCCAAAGTCGCACCCGTGAAGTGGGTGAATCTTGGCTGTGTGGCAACAGCCTCCCCATTGGGCCCATAGCACACCCGCTCTGGGTAGAAGCCAACCTAGGTAGAAAACATCCCGCTTGCCTCGGCTGGGACTCAAACCCTGGTCTCCCGGTCCATGGTCCGATGTGCTAACCACTACACTATGGGGGCCAGTAGTGCTACGAGTGTTATGTGTAGTCACCGCCATGACCTGCTGAGCGTCAAGGATGTTCACTTGCTAACACATTCTTGCTTTGCAAAGCAAATACATGTACTTTCCAAAGGGCTGTATTTAAATGAACCCAACCCTGCAGTATGTGACTGGCTCTTAGGTATCGGTTCTTGAGTTGAATTTAAATCAGATTGAAATATTCCTGAATAGGGTAATTGCATGATGTGAATACAAAGTGAATGTACATGTTCCTCCTTTGTCATGACCTTGAAGGAGGAGTGATGATCGTTACAGTACATGTGAAACATGCTGTTGTTGATGTAAATTACATATGATGAACATTATTTTTCAGGTATGGGCTAAAAGGACAGGTAGGCCATCTGGAGCACCTCGACTTGACTGGATGTGAGAACGTGACGGATGCCACTCTTCACAGTCTGACCTGCTACTCCGCTCACTGCCAGGACCCTTTGCCTGCCTCGACTTCCGGCATCACTTGTCCTCAAGATGGCTCCAGTACTCCCCCTGTATCTGATCATGATTCCGTCATTTCTGATAGGCTGCCTAGCAGCGAGAGACTTGTACCCATCGTGCATCCAGTGATATCTCTGTCACCGCCTCCAGTCTCGGAAAACTCAGGGCCATCACATTCTGAATTTCACCTCTCCTTCCTGGAGTCGGAGGCTTTGATTGAAGACCCAACCTTCACAGATCTCTCTGCTCTAGAGTTGTGTGACCTGGACTGTCTGGCAAGAAACATCTGCAACCAGAGATCTGAGGGTGAAAATAGTACCAGAGGCTGCTGTCAGACTAGAGACATTTTTGGCAGCAAAGAGGGAAAAGACAGAAATTCAACGGGCAAAACACCCAAAAGACTGGACAGCGGTGAAGCTGATGTGAGGAACGTGCCAAAGACTGGATGTTGCAGTGGTGGAGAAGGGTGCGAGGGTGCTGATGGGGACGGTGAGAGAGAACTGTCGGTGATGTCATCAGCCACCCTTCCCCACTCCCTGCACGGGTTACGGTTCCTCAGCCTGAATGGGTGTTTCCGGGTGCAGGACAGTGGGCTCAGGTATTCTTGCTTGCACTGGTCTCTCTCAGTTTATTCACCTGGGATCACTTCTTCGTCTGTATCTCTGCACCACACACATATTCCAAACATCTCTTCCTTACCCGTTTTATTTGTTGTGCCTGCAGACAGAGATGGAGAAGGATTTCTGTGTCTTTCAAAGCTCCATTTTTTGGGGGTGGGGGGGGGGGCTGTATGTAAGTATTAAATAAAAAAAGTCAAGGTGCATACATATGAAACTTCCTCAAGCATTTGCATACTGCTGCATTATTCCAGAACTTAAATAGCTGAGCTGTCCCTTCACACCACATGATTGCAATGTGTTCATATCCAGTGTGAGAGAGTGCGTGTGGTTCACACGAGCATGCATGTTAAGTTCAGTTCACGGCGCTTTGAGCCGATCAAAAAAAGCGCCTGTACAATACTCAGTTATTATTATTGCACATATATTCACCATTTTCTGAGACACCTTTTACATTGTTCTGTCTGTCTGACAGAGTTTTGTCTGAGAGGGGAGGCCTACCGTCTCTGCAACACCTGGATCTGTCCGGCTGCCTCAACCTGACTGGGGCAGGGGTGGCCAGGTTAGTGGAGGCCTGCCCCACCCTGGATCACGCCCATCTCTTCTACTGTGACAACCTTTTCCCGGACCCCTTTCCAACCACCGCCAGCGGCTGTCGCAACCTGCAGTGTACCACTCGCATCTGCTGCCGTTCTGGGGACTAGTTCCAGTGTGGTGAGAAAAACAAATGTAAGGTAGAGCTCAAATTGTCAGCCACTGCAAATTAATTTTTTGGCGTACCTCATCTCAGATTAGTTCAGGAGAATTGTAAAATGTTTGTCATTCTGAACTGTTCTCAGATTGAAGTGTTGACAGAATTCCATGGCCATGATGGCAAAACCGTTTCTGTTTTATGAAGATGGTCGGGTCCCCCTCGGCAGTAAATGAACTGCTGATTGAGGGTCCTTCGGCTTTCACACGCGTGTGGTGTGTCCAGAGTGAAGAGTTGTCTCCCATTACCTTGAACTGTACTGCTCAAAAGGCATGTTGGAGCGCGTGAATTGTCTTCGGTCTGTCTTTGTGTACCATTGGCAACCTCCCCTTTTCTCTTCAACACAGTTGTTCAATAGTTTTAGTGAGTTTTCGCTGATTTAGAGAGTCTCAGAGAGAAGCTTTCTGAATCTGATCCATACCAGATACATCGGTAAAATCACTGCATGCATGTTACCGTTGATCAGTTACTTGGAGACTTTGTATGTAACCAGCATCTCTTCCGTACACCGGCTGGTAGTCAGCCATGAGATTTTTCCACCGTTCAGCAGAATTTTGCCGCCTCTAGGTCAGTTTTCAGCACTTTTTTTGTTCATCTGCAGTCCGCCATCAAGGCAAAAAAAAAAAAAGCGGAACAAGCAGGACACTTTATCAGTACATGTATCAGGTATTATTCAGCAATGAATTTTTTTTTTTTGCCTAGGCCAATTTCCGCTGTTTTTTTGTGTGTGTTTATTGTTGTTTTCCCACCATTTCATAAGGAAAAATGTAGAATGTTGGACATGTAGAACAATCTGCCCCCCCCCCCCCCCCCCACACACACACACACACACACACACACACACACACACACACACACACACACACACACACACACACACTTGGTTTTGAGGAGTATTTAACATCACTGCCTTTTCCTCTTTTTCTTCATAACACATACTGATTTCTGGGGGGTTTTGGGGGGGCAACAGGAAAACTCATGCCAGGTTATGAAAGACTACACACAGTAGGCCATGACAGAAAGCAAATAACACGTTTTTCGGGGTGATGATAGCTAGTGCTAACTGGTGCATTCCAATCGACCCATGACAGTGATCAATGTGTAGACGAAGCTTGCCATTAATACCAACACAATGGTTACGTGCTATCCGTTATGATCAACTGAAGTAAACACTGTGTTTAGAGGAAATATACCCCTGACCACGATGAGTAATGGAAATAAGCAGTGTTGTTTGTGCCGTTCGCAGAATGCTGCGCCTGTGCACATGCACACAACCAACCTAGAAGCAGTCGTTCAGCACTCATAGACTTTAGTGCTCCATTCCCCATTAACTGTGCACAGTATGTCTCAGTGAAATAAAAGTCAATTTTTGCTTATTTTCTGTCTGTGCGAAGCGATTCGCGCATCCACATACACACACTGCCTGATAGTTGCAGTAGATTGTCTCCCTTCATCTGCCTCGGTTACCAGTATTTTGTGCATGGCAAGAAGAATAATTATGGGTACTGGCTACAGCTGCTGGTTGTTTTCAGTTTGGTTAATGTCCTCAGCTGGAAATGTTTCAGCTCACAAAAATTAAAAAAATTAATGCATTTGAAAATTCCGAAACCTGCAGAGCAGACCACTCGGTCGCACAACTGAATTGTGATATGTTCATTTCAGGTGTGCGAGAGAACGTGTGATTCACGTGCGCATGCAAGTTACATTCAGCTCATGGTGCTTTGAGCCAAGCAGTTCAGAAAAGCACCTACATAATCTACCATTATTATTATGCTGTTAGTGTCCTCGGATTACGCTTTTATGACCCATCTCATTGGTCCACAGTAAATACTGTTATGATGTTGGTTTGATCAGTTGGGGAAATGCAACCCTAAAAGGGCTGTTATTCTTTTATACCCTTTGGTTTAGTGGTATGTGTAATTATTATATGCGATTTACGGAAACATGAGGATGCGCAAGTTCAGGTCTGCATCCTGTCTGGCTGTCACATTTCAGAAGCACACATTTTTCATTTTCTGGCAAACAGCTAAACAGACTGTCAGTATCGCCACCCTTGGACACAAAATGATGTCTGCAAAAATGAGAAGAAATCAATATAGTTGTACCTGCAGCATTATCTGGCTGAATGTATCACTTTATTTGAGACTCGCCAGACTGGCATTTGCCATGCAGCAGAATTACCCAGGGATCTGTAAAAGAGGAGTTTGACATTCAGAACTCTGAATCCAGTGGTATCTCCCAGGATTTTATTGTCTTGATCAGGTTGCCAGTTTGTCCGCTACATGTATCGCTGGTTACGCATTTGTGTGCATGCTTCATGTGCATGTTTGGTATCATAGGACATGCAAGGTCTTTCTCCTTCCTTCGTGATATTCAGCCAGATATAAATGTATAGATGTACAAACTAATCTGCTATTGCAGGATTAAACAGCCATTGGTGTATAGAATGGGTTGTTTACTGAGTAACGGGGAAATCAAGATGCGAAGGTGTGCATGTGCTCTTTACTCTTAGAGACATGAGTTGAAGTTAAGCCGGATTTCTTCTGGAAAAATAGCAACACTAACCAGATCTCTGAGCATGATGAGCTATACAGTGATGTGGAAAAAAAGAGAATGGAAAAGTAAACAAAACTGCAAGTGTAATGCCCTGATGCCAGATATGACTGCTTGTTGCTTGAGGACCTGAATTTGAATTCCCACCAGTCCCCCCCCCCCCCCCCCCCCCCACACACACACAGAGATTTTAGGAAAGAACTGTTTTGCACCAGTGAAATTTTCCACAAAATGCTGACACGCCCCACAACGGGGCGATAAGCACTGCATTGACATACCGTCTTTCAGTACCAACAGAAACATCACTGAAAAGTTTTTTCCCCACTCTCCTTAAAGGCGCTAGGCAGCACGTTTAAGACAGATTTGAATCTTGTGGATTTATTTCTGTGGTTGTCTTCACTGGTGTCAGTGACATGCTTAGATGCATCCATTTCGACCGCAAAAAAATCAACCCATATTTTTCTTTAGCGCTCCTTGTCAAAACAGGCAGTCGCCGAGGTCAGTCTTAGTGAAAGTAATTTTATGGCCCATTGCTTGACAGAAGGTGTTTTGATCTGTTGCTGCACTGACTGCATTGTCGTTGGGTTCACACTTCTGCCACGTCCTAGGCCGTACACCTTCACTGATGGATTATTGATTGCAGTTTTAGAGCCGCGGGCTTCGGTAGAGCCAATCAAGCGTGCAGCTACACTGTAGCCGGCATTGTGTGCTGCTCTAATGACGCGCTGTTATAATGAACCTCTAACCCCCCCCCCCCCCCCCCACACACACACACACACACACGAACTGGGTATGACTGTGCAGGGGGTGTTACCAAGGGTGTCGCGGGAAACACACCCAGGTATATTTACAGGGAGAGAGTCCATAGGGTGTTAAGTCTTGGTGTTTGGCTGAGGGAGGTTTTGAAATACATGTACCTACAGTCTGTTGTAATCACTTGGCGTTTGCGCGCCGGTAATTGGATAGCTCTGGAGACACAAAATGCCACAGTGTAGTTTTTATTTTATTTTTTTTAAATTAATTTTTCTTGTTCATTTGGTTTTAAGAAAGGCTTTCTCACCCGTGGGTACCTTATGTCTTTGAATCAGGAACATACTGAGATAAATGTGAATTTTATATTTTAAGTTGTAGCTCATGTAATTTTTTTTTTTTTTTTTTTTTTAGTACGGGAATATAGGTGAATTGCCCTTGAATTTGTCTGTTAACCTTGTGTTGGCCATCAAAGCTGCGAAGGGGTTCTTTTCCTAGCTTGTTTCACTAAAAACATCTCTTCTTCATATTATTTAAACATTTTTATACAACGACTGTGCCGTTTGATGCCATTAAAAAAAAAAAAGAAGGTTAAATTAACCAACCTGTCAGTAAGTCATTTCAGAAATTTCAGACAGCATTGTATAAAAAGAAAATCATCTACAAGTAAGGGGGGAACACAGTGTTTTCTTTGTAAAGCCCATAAATAAATAAATACTTTCTCCTTCCCACATACAGAGATTCTTCCCCTCCCCGCCCGCTGTCTGAGTAGAGCTTTCCTGATTATGTAACCAGTATTGGCTAGACACCTAATTGTTAGAAAGGTCAGAATTGTTAGTCTTCCCGAAACATGCCCGCCGTCTCTTTGTTTCGTTTGTTCTTTGTATGGACAGCTTTACGTAGACCGTGTGACCTGCCACACTCAACCCCCTCTCTCTCTCTCTTTCGCATATATAGCTGCCTGCTGTGAAAGCCTCCTGTTTGTTTTGCCCCCTACCGAGTTGGTGGAATTACCCAATGTCTAACAGGCCACCCTTTCCTGATGGTGATTTGCGGATAAGCAGTGAATGGCCCGCCTTCCGTTTGGTGACAGATTTAGGGAGAAATTACAGCTTTGGGTATTTTCCTGCCTGGTTCTCACATTCTCGCGAACAGACGAGGTGTGTGTGTGTGTGTGTGTGTGTGTGTGTGTGTGTGTGTGTGTGTGTTACAGTTCTGTGCAGGTCTATTAAATGATGATAATAACAATGCTTGCAGAGCGCTGTAACCTATTAGTACATAATAGTTCTAAGCGCTTAAAGATAAAACAAAATAACAAAAGAAAAGGGAGAAATATAATATACAAAAATACGCAGAGCCATAAGGTTAGGGCTAGGCGCAACGACGCTTACATACCGCAGGTAACAGCTTTACATATTTTCCTTGGTAGTTCTCATGTTCTCGGGAATATAAATCCCTCTGTGTGTGTGTGTGTGTGTGTGTGTTACAATTTTATGGAGGTGTGTATTAGCAGGGGTTCGTCTCCACGTTAGTCCTTAGACCGATTCTTTTTCAGAATGTCCGATGACTTTCTACCATTTTTGCCCCACAGTGGACAATATTCAGGACGATTTACAGTCAGCCAGGACATTCGTCCCATCATAGTTCTCACGGATATGAAGCAGGGATAGCTGTGTGCTTAGGGATAAATTGATAGGCTTACATGCAGTGATGATGTTTGCTGTGTGCTTTCCATGTTACTGTCATTACAACACCTGTCACCATTTGTACAACCACTGTGTGCTGTTTGATGCATCAGCAGTGTTCCTGAGTATTTGAGAGGGTGGGGGGGTCAAGCAGCTGTCACAAAAGAGAAAATTTACTCTTCCAGGAACGTATTTCATCTTGTCGCTCCTCTCCAGTATAAATCCCTTTAAAGGCCGGAGCGTGCCCTCTTAGACATAATAATCACACAAACACACACACTGACATCACACATCAGCCCTCGTCAGTCTTTCTCCACCTACTCACAAATCAAACACATAGAATTCATTTTATGATAAACCCTCTTGTATTTTAATGTTGATGGGTCCGCTTCTCTATGTTTCAGATGGGACAGCGGCATTGTCTGAGTATCGGTGATGATGGGAGATGATGATGACGATGATGATGGCCTCTTCAGAAACCCGTGCACAGCACTCTCATTGCTCAGTGTCACAGCTGGAGTGTGCCGACTGGCAGATTGCAACATCTCCAGTTTTCATGTTGTTGCTGGTTGTACAGTCAGCATTGTAACCAGTTTTGCTCCACACCGTGGACATGGCGTTTTTGCCTGCTTGTTTATGCAGACCTTGCTAGATTGAGCCGCGTGGGAACAAAGAGACCAGTTCACTACGCTGATCACAAAATGTTAATAAATTGTCACAGTGTGCTCATGACTTTGATACATGCACCCGCGTGTATTCAACTTTTGTAAATTTCCGGCTCAGTTGAAAATTTTGTCTCGTAATTTTATCTCCACCTGCAAGGAATATGAAGTTGTTTTTATTATTATTATTATTTGGACACAAACATCACATTTCCTTTATATCGTCAGAGTTGTTTATTGAAGTGAGGTACCGTAATCAAGACAAGAACTTGATGAATATGCAAGATTATTCTGTACTTAATTCATCGGCTTGTTAGTCATTAATTTACTCTGTGATTTCTTGCGGGGCTTTGAGTGTGTTTCTGTACGCATTAGTAGAGATGTCTTGCATTTGTCTTTCTTTCCTTATATTTTAAAATGTGTTTGAGTAAACTGATATTTCAGATGTTAAACTTGTTACTGGCATTGGTTGTCATTTGATTGTTTATTCCGAGGCATTAATGATCGTTGGCCAGCAGTCTTTCTTCTCTGTTGTGCTTAGGTTAAAAACAAGCAAACATGTTTGTCTCTCACTGGCATTAATAATAATAATAATCGCATTAATATAGGCGCTTTATCCCAAATATTTTGGCTCAAAGCGCCGCGAGCTAAACCCAACACGCACGCTCACGTGAATCACACGCATTCTCTCACACACAGGACATAAACGTATTACAATCACGTGGTGCGAAGGGTCAGCTCAGCTATTTAAATTTCGGAATTTAGATATGCATTTATTTTTCAAACTTGGTGGGCTGAACATTTCCAAAGCAGAGGGGGAGGAAGCCGGAGTACCCGGAGAGAACCCCCGACGATCGGCCCGAATGAACGGTGCCACATACGAGAAGGAAAAATTCTTTGCCCCGAGTGGGGCTCGAACCCCTCACCTCTCGCATTGGTGACAAGTCTCTTAACCACTAGACCACCGACCGCCCCATTAGCTGATTTTTTTTGGTGCTGGGAGTAGCGGTACAAGAAAAAGATCAGCATGTGTACTTCATCAGCTCTTTATAAAAGAAAAGATGTATTTAACTCTCTTTATGCTGAGAGTTTTGGTTTTTTTTTTTTTTTTGGTTTTTACCCCCCAGTAGCATACCAGCACATGGTTGCTTCCCTTTAGTGAAAAACCCGTTTTGCTTGCACTGTATATAGGTCTGAGGTCTGCGCTATATATATGACGTCATGACTAAAACTAAAAGTATAAAGTTGGTGATCCCATAAATCAGACTTCTGCAGCCAAGCTTTGTGGATATGAGGGCCTAACTCAGATGGGGACCTTAGCATGGAGAGGGTTAATATGATGTACAGTTTTGTTAGTGTTTTGTCAGTGGGTATTTGTTTACCTTGTGATATAATTTTATCAGCTCCAATTTGGGGAAACTTTTTTTCTTCTTTTTTTTAAATTTTATTATTCATCCGTCATGACAACAGTATCGCTATTTTTCAGCACATCTAGGGCGCAAAATTAACAGATTATGGTTAAAGTGAAATTTTGCATCTGGCAGGTCAAGAGTTGCATACATTAATTGGCGCACACATTGTGTGAGGAATCTGGATCAGAAGCGATTATGTCTTGAGCGAGTCTGTGATATGAGCAGACTGATTTTGCCGCTACAAATTTGTCACCAAAATCCCAAGCAAATTAATTTCAAGCGTGGAAACGTGTTCAGAACAGAAACATTCACGGCAGGTTGATCCAGATCGGTTTAAAAGAGCTAGATCTGTACAAAGCCTGTTTAAATTAAGTGGATTTTCATGTATTAGCATCAGCAGTGGTTTCAGCACGTCATTGCACAGCTGTGTAATGTGATGGCTGTGTGTTAATGTGAGTAGGTGATGTGAATTTTGTACAAGAACTGTGAAGCGGGCATGAACAACAGCTGCTGTTTGATACTCTACCTCTTTCTTCCCTTTCTTTTTCCCCACTTCACCAGAACATTTCATGTCCACTTTATGTCTGTGATACACATTATTAATAATTTTGCTGTGTACTTGTACATTCAGTCAGATACACATTATCAACAAATTATCTGTGTACATGTGCATTCAGTCTGGTACACATTATTAACAAATTATCTGTGTACATGTGCATTCAGCCAGCTACACATTATTAACAAATTATCTGGGTACATGTGCATTCAGTCAGATACACATTATTAACAAATTATCTGGGTACATGTGCATTCAGTCAGGTACACATTATCAACAAATTATCTGTGTACATGTGCGTTCAGTCAGATACACATTATCAACAAATTATCTGTGTACATGTGCATTCAGTCAGGTACACATTATTAACAAAGTATCTGTGTACATGTGCGTTCAGTCAGGTACACATTATCAACAAAGTATCTGTGTACATGTGCATTCAGTCAGGTACACATTATTAACAAAGTATCTGTGTACATGTGCGTTCAGTCAGGTACACATTATCAACAAAGTATCTGTGTACATGTGCGTTCAGTCAGGTACACATTATTAACAAAGTATCTGTGTACATGTGCGTTCAGTCAGGTACACATTATCAACAAAGTATCTGTGTACATGTGCGTTCAGTCAGGTACACATTATCAACAAATTATCTATGTACATGTGCGTTCAGTCAGGTACACATTATTAACAAATTATCTGGGTACATGTGCATTCAGTCTGGTACACATTATCAACAAATTATCTGGGTACATGTGCATGTGCATTCAGTCAGGTACACATTAACAAATTATCTAAGTACATGTGCATTCAGTCAGGTACACATTATTAACAAATTATCTATGTACATGTGCATTCAGCCAGCTACACATTATTAACAAGTTATCTATGTACATGTGCATTCAGTCAGCTACACATTATTAACAAGTTATCTATGTACATGTGCATTCAGTCAGGTACACATTATTAACAAATTATCTATGTACATGTGCATTCAGTCAGCTACACATTATTAACAAGTTATCTATGTACATGTGCATTCAGTCAGATGGTCTTCTTGTGATGCTTAGAATCTCCATTCAGTAAATAGCAGCCAGTAAATACAAACATGTTTATGTTTTTCTTATGCAGTTGGGGGTACGGTAACATGCTAATGTTTGCTTGCCTACTTGCTTTTGTCTGCGGCGTTGATTGGTTGGTTTTGTTACTCCAGTTGGGGGGTACGGTAACATGCTAATGTTTGCTTGCCTACTTGCTTTTGTCTGCTGTGTTGATTGGTTGGTTTTGTTACTCCAGTTGCAGTGTCTTTTCTGTTATTCGAGCAGCATTAAAAGAGCTACTGTACTATGAGGTATGTGTTGTGTTTATGGAGGTGTTGGTGACTGTACCGCTCCTATGTTAACAGTCGTAAAACTGTTGTGTATGTGCTTGTCGGCGGGAAAAAAAATCACATTTGGTTTGTCTGCAGGTCCTTTTTTTGTCGCTGAAGTGTGTGTGTTTGGGGGGGGGGGGGGAGACAGGTGGAAGTTAGGGAGGGAGGAGTGTTGCGTGTTATGGTGACCCTGCATTATGGGTAGTTTGGCGACTGTGATCTTGGGTTAAAAAATCGGACGAAGATTTTTTTGAGTATCCAGTAATTATGATGGTCAAAGAACTCGGTTACAGGTTCGAGCGTATTCACCGAATCGATTTTTTATTTTATTTTATTTTTTTGGAAGCACTCGGACCAGAGAACAATTAGAAAAGCAACCCCAACCTCTCTCCAGTACTAGCTACGTATCTGTGTGTGTGCCAAAATCGTCTTTTTTTTCATCAGAGTTGTGATTGGGTTTAAAAGTACACGCAGTGCAATACTTGTGGAGACGAAATACATGTATAATCATGTGCTTGTCAAACGGCCAAAATCACTGATCCTGAAAGTCTTGGACACGCGCCAGTGCCGTGGCAAAGCCTCCAACCTGGCAGGACGAAACGGGCGAACAATGGGTGGTTGGATGGTTCACGCGTCATTTGTTTAAATAGACCTCTGCCTGACGAGATTATTCAAAACGGTTTACGGTACCCCTCCCCCCCCCCTCCCAAGTCAGGCTGGAACAACACTTCATGAATAGGCTGTAAATCTCGGACGTGGTTGTGTTATGCCCTCCCAGATAGTTCCTGAATCGTGCTTGTTATGCCACCTACCACAGGTCAAAGGGAGTGAAGTACATCTGGCTGGATTTTCTTGGAGATAATTATGTGGGAGGAAAAGACTTTTTCAACAGAGAAAACACACACACACACACACACACACACACACACACACACACACACACACACACACACAAAACTTGAACTGCATGTCAAGCGCAAGACCCCACCGTCCTCCACCATGTGTGTGTGTGTGTGTGTGTGTGCAGAGTGTGTGTGTTATTTCAGTTTGAGACCGAAAACCTCGTGGCTTTCGCGATTGTCGGCGGTGTGACAAGTTGAAATTTGATTGATGTGTTTTAGAAGACCGTCTACGAATGCCTGCATTGCATGTATTTCTTCACTTATAGTTCGTGAATGCACCGGGTCTTGAAATAACCAGGAAGTAAAAGCGAACCAACTTCACACTGTCCCTGGACCTTCATGTGCATCATGGCTATGTTGATCAGTGACGCCACAAAGCTGCAACTAAGGACATAAACACTGGCACCTGCACAGTGGGACAAAAACTTTGCCAATCATAGTCGTACACTGTGACAGTGCTTTTTTTTTTTCCACGGATAGCTGCACACACAAGTGTTGGTAGTGTTTTTCTCTCCGGTCGACGAGTTTATCCTGTGTCACGCTCCACTGATTTTTGCCGGGTCGGTTCCTGTTGCAGACCACCCGTACCAGACTACAGGACCTGGAACAAAGACAGAACGCGCTCATGCGATAAGTCTGCCATCCGTTTGAGGCTGACTTGCGGGGTGTTTAATCGTGTCGCAGCACTGGCGCCCTTCGACAGGCAAGGTGATTTGCGAAAAGACTGTTATCAAGTTCTTATGTTTTTGAATTCGTTAAAGTTGAGTCTTTTTAAAGTGCTGTGGTATTCAGTTTCCGACAGTTGAGATTGAATAAACACGGCTGAGATCAGCGGCCCAACCGTAATACCCGTCCCCCCCTCTCACACCACGCACCCACCCCACATTCCTCGTCTCACAAACAACAACAAAAACAAAACTGACAAACTTGAACAACCAAAAAGCAGAACAAGAAAGTCACAAAAAAAAAACCCAACAACCCCTGAACGACGTCATTCACAGCACGGACGAGACAGAGAGAGAGAGGGGGGGAGGGGGGGAGGCAGTAGGTATGCTGATTAGACCCAGAAAAGAGATTTAACACCACTGCCCCTCACGGCCCACCTAAACCACTGAGCTTACCAGTGAGCGCTGATGACCTCTGGCAGAGTCCACTCTTTCTTGAGTGTCTAATTTTAAACATTAATTTCCTAGACTTAATCCTCTGTGGCACTTAAAATCATGCCAAAATGCACCAAACTCCAGAGTTTTAGTTTTTTAAAAATCTAGTGGAGCATGCCCTGGCCGGACATACTTTGCAGACGCTCGTGGCTTTCCCATTTCAGTTCTGCACACTTTTTCTCCGTTCGGATGATAGACCGTTTTAAATCTTGTTTTACTAATAATTATCGTCTACGCCGTGACAACACAGCACATGTTCAAATCAAAGATCTTGGAAACATAAAGATTCTGATTCCAAGGTCTTTGTTCAAATGCCGCATTTCTGTATCATGACGTAAGTCAGTGCCTCACAGTACAGACAGACGTGAAGGGGTATTAACACGAATCATGGGCGCGTGACAGAAAAAAAGGGGGAAAATGACTGAATTGTTATGACTCCCTAACCCCGACTTTTACATGCGGGCCCTGAAGTTTTAACGCCATGATCTGAGACATTCACTGTCGGCCGCTTTGCTGATTGTTCGGCTCGATGTTTCACGCGGCGAAACTCCGGGTGTGGCGAGTAGATAGCTGGATTATGACAGACATATCGACTGTCCAACTATACTAGAGTGCAATTTACAGCGCAGCAAAATGTTCAGTTCGGAATCTTGAAAACCGGACTATCGCGATTATTGTGTCAACACGGTAGCTCAAATGTAACTACGTCGTCTAGGTGTGTGTTGGGGGGGGGGGGGGTTAACGTCCTTTTCCACCACATACGGGTGATATCAAAGACGGGGCAACGATGAAAAAGCCAGCACAAATATTTGGCCCCACCCGGGATACGAACTCACGACCCCGAGCATTAGAAGTGTGTGTGTGTGTGTGTGTGTGTGTGTGTGTGTGTGTGTGTGTGTGTGTGTGTGTGTGTGTGTGTGTGAGGGATTTCTTGTTTTTCCCCAAAGACTCGAAGCCGCCATACGATGTTAGGTCTTGTTTATGACCACGAGACTGATTTGGGTAAGGAGAAAGAATCTGGGTCTCCTTTGAGAAATTCGGGATTGTTCGAATTCTTCCAGCGGAGTAGAACCAACCTCAACACCTGGTGGTGTTTTGATGCTAAATCAGAGTCAGTCATACCAGCTGCAGAAGTTTGATTCAACTCAAGTTGTTTTAAAACTGTTCACCCTGCCCCGCTCCATTCATAATTATTTTGTACTCTGAATTTTGCATGAAAATTTTCTCTCGGCGAAAGAAATAACAAGGAGGAACGGCCCCGTCCTACAAAGTTGTTTCTTCAAACTTCATTTTATTTTGTCTGTTTTGTTGTTATTGTTGCTGGTTCTCCCCTCTCTACCAATGACACTAGATCCTCTACGACCTCGACCGATTAGCCACGTGACTGGGGTTGGGGCCGGGTGGGGGAAGAAGGGAGAGAGAGAGGCAGAGAGAGGGGATGGGTGGGTGGGTGTTTAGGAGTTTAACGTCCTTTTCCCCCACATAAGGGTCATATCAAAGACGGGGCAACGAGAAAAAGGCCAGCACAAATATTTGGCCCCAGCGGCCGGAATTCGAACTCTCGGCCCAAGCATTGAAAGTCCAACGCTCTACCATTCGGCCACCCTGGCTCCCCAGAGAGAGAGAGAGAGAGAGAGAGAGAGAGAGAGAGACGTCAGTTCCGTGAACTAAACATTTGACGTCTGCCTCAGGCAGGTCGTCAGAGAGAGAGAGAGAGATGACGTCAATTCCGTGAAGTAAACTTTTGACGTCAGCCTCTAGCACTGAGATCGTCTGAGGATGCTTGTTCATGTCTTGTGATTTCCCTGTTGGCTTTGTGACTTCTCCGACTGAATTATTTTTCACATGAAATCTGGAATATCTAGAGGGCTGATGAAATGTCGGAAGCAGTGACGATACTTGCAGATTTTGTCTGTGAACCAAACATTTGACGTCAGCCTCACGCTGCTCGTCTGACACATGATACTTCTACATATCTTGTGATTTCCTTGTTGCTTTTGTGACTTCCGTGACTGAATTAATTTTGACATAAAATCTGGAAGATCTAGAGAGCTGATGAAACGTAGACTCCAGAGTGCAGTCCCTTTTCGGCGGGGCGTGAAAATGTGACTGCTTACACCCAGCGCCATTTTCAAAAATGGCGAATTGTTTTTAGAAAAGCGAAGACTTGTGTGTCATATGAATCGATTTGAAACGAAGTCTTGAATATCCGACCACTTTTGGTTTGGGCAAAATCTTTGCCAGCGGACAATTATTGTTGCGCTTTGATGGCACTGTTTACGTGGTACACTGATCCAACAGGATGTGAGTAAACGGCAAGGGGGTTGCACTCTGACAGGCCAAGGTGTTGCACTCTGCAGGCAAGTATTATTGCACGGTGCAGACGATCACGTACCTGCCTTGTGGTGGAATAAGAGACGATTACAAAAGCATACACACCCGTGCTCTAGGACTGAATGTAATAATAGATCTGTCCATTCAGACAGAGCCATGTTATGTATGTCTCTGATTCAGAAACACGCCTACTTTCACTCTTAACACAGCCTGCCATCACTTGCGCCATTGAGGATCCCTCTGGGTTCAAAGCTGGTCAAGGATGACATAGTGCGCGACCTTGTGTTTGAGAGCACCGAGACAATTTAGCCCCGTCACGGTAGCGCAGTGAGCGCCATTTCCCCACTGTGCACAGAGGTACTTTCCACTGAAAGACTCTGTGCCCCAGAGAGTGGATGAAACGTGGACTGACTTAAGTGCCTTGGATTGTACTTATAAAATTGCAAAATTGGAACTTTTTTGACCGGCGCTTCTCGCAGAAACGTGAAAAATGTATTTATCTAAAAGCTCTGCTATTATTAATACTAAAGCTATAATAGTGCAGTAGTTCATGTCATATGTGCAGTTGACACAAGTGACAAAAATACCGGAATAGTGAGTAATTTGAAGGAGTCTTTTCAAAGATATTTAGCCTTATATGCAAACCACCCTTACCTCGGAAATATTTTTCTTACACAAAACCTGTCAGAGCTATAGAACTGTGCTACGAAAACAGGCAGTATAATTGGATGATCTTCCCAATTTCAGAAAATGAATCCATTTGAACATTGTTTGCGAAAAAATTCGTAACATGACCGATTTTTAAAAATCGGCGAAAACTCTTCTGAAAATGCAGTAGGCTAAAAATCGTGAAAGGTAGGTCTGGAGAAGGTGAATTCCCATTTTATCTCAAAGTAAAAAGGCCTCCAACGAGGTGGTTTAGGAGATAGCCATCATTACATCCGTCCACACACACACACACACACACACACACACACACACACACACACACACACACACACACACACACACACGTCTCACAACTCCAGCCAAAAAGAACGCAGCAGCATAGTGTGCACGTAAGGTGTCTATGACGCAGATTTCGTTACGTCACTGTGTGCGTGAAAGTATGTATTGTGTGGAGAAACTTCACAGTCTTGTTTTGTATCACTGGAACTTGCTGCTGCGCGTAGCAAAATCTGCCCCGTCTCATAAAGTTGTTTCTCTATAGAGAAACAACTTAAAAACTGAACAATGCCTCGATAGCGCTTTTGTTTTGTTTTTGTTTGTTTTGTGGTTTTCTCTCTACAAACATGCTTTGCCGCGAATTAGCCTTTGTTGCTTGCGCGGCGTTAAGCCTTAAATAACTAACTAACTAACTCTACAAACATGCAACATTAAATTTTCCATAGTTGTCTGACCCTTGAGCGATCGGGTGATTGGTCGATAGCGCGCAGTAGTCCTCGTAAATGGGCTGGAGCAGTCACGGAGCGCGGCATATACGGGTCTGTTTCTATTGACGTCACTCTGCTTAGAAACGGCTGGCTTTCTCGGGTATCCCGGCCAATTGTAGGAAGAGCTCTGATGGAACGTCAGCTGCGTGACATCAGATTCCAATTTAGGCGTAAACTGATATCAAGGCCAATCAAGGTGTTTTCTTCCTGACGATCTGTATTCAGTTGTCTGGGCAGTTCAGTCGCGGCGGGAAAGGTCACCACCGCGTATAGATTTCTTTATGAAATGTGCTGTCCGCCCCAGTGCCTTTATTTCGTCAATAGATATAACATTTCAAAGCGCTTCTTTCAGAAAATCGATGAAGTAGTTGAAAGAGATGTTTTGCGATCGAACTCTGATTAATACGGAAAAGTACTTGTCATGCAGGAATCAGGAATTCCGGTCCGTGAAGGTCAAATCGTAATAACCTGTTACAAGTGAAGAGTACGTCCTCTCCCAGTAGTACTGTAGGAAGTTGTGCTGGCGTTACGGGTGGGTGTTGGGTGTTTGGGAGTTTAACGTCCTTTTCCACCACATACGGGTGATACTATGATCAAAGACGGGGCAACCATGAAAAAGCCAGCACAAATATTTGGCCCCAGCCGGGATACGAACTCACGACCCGAGCATTAGAAGTCCAACGCTCTGACAACAGGCAACCCGGCTAACGCACAAATGAAGTTGGCATGAAAAACTTTCATGTGTACAATTTAGGCGACCTTGAAATTAGGGTCAGGATTGTGTGAAAGTTTTGGAAAATCAAAGGTTTGGCAGAACATTTGGCTTATCTGCAGTGATAGTTGGTGAGAATGTCTTCCTGGGTGACATCTAGTAAAGGTCACGTGAGGCTTTGCCGTTCTGCTCATTTTATTTTACTGATTCCCGGAATAGAAAGGTTCGGCATCGGCGGTTCTGAGTTATAATAAGAGGACTGAAGTCGAGCCGGACCAACCCACTGACGACGCCGTCGCCACAGAATTAAGTCAACCTAGATCCCCTCAGGTTCAGCGGAGCCGGGGTGGCCGAATGGTAGAGCGTTGGACTTCTAATGCTCGGGTCGTGAGTTCGTATCCCGGCTGGGGCCAAATATTTGTGCTGGCGTTTTCATCAGTCGTTGCCCCGTCTTTGATATCCACCGTATATGGTGGAAAAGGACTTAAACCCCCGAACACCCAAATATTTGTGCTGGCTTTTTCATCGCTGCCCCGTCTTTGATATCACCCGTATGTGGTGGAAAAGGACGTTAAACTGAACCCCGAAACACCCACCCACCCACCTCTCAGGTTCAGAGCCACGAAGTCGGCTGCCAGCTGGATAACCATTGTCTTACGGACTCGGGCTAACGAAGGATGAGGGCACATCTGCCTTCATGAAAATTGCAGCAGAGGCAAGCGGGGTGGTAAGTGATTCATGGTAGAACACTGAGTGAAGAAGGGTTGATTGACCGTGTGCTCACGATCCACATTCACTCGCCAGGTCGCTGTGTTGCTGCGGAAACAATGGTTTCGAAGACGATCTTTTATTCAGTGGAGGCCGTTGGTGGTATCACTTCACTGATTTGAGATTCAGATGGCCGGCCGCTGCCACCGAAGTTTGTGTAGACCCATATCTATATATATTTATCTCCGAGCCGGCAGCATTGTCGTTGGCCGAGGGTGATGACCCCATTAGGACATCGGGGCTGGTAGAGTTTGTTGTTGTTGTTGTTGTTGTTCAGTTGTTGCTCTTTTCCTTGTGTGTGGCCAGATCGGATAACATGACTGAGGTTTGCATTAGAACCTGTGTGTGTGTGTGTGTGTGTGTGTGTGTGTGTGTGCGTGTGCGTGTGCGTGTGTGTGTGCGTGTGTGTGTGTGTGTGTGTGTGTGTGTGTGAGTGAGAGAGAGAGAGAGCATGTAAGACTTCATTTGAAAAGAGTGACCATCCAAACCAATATTGTCCGTGCTGATAAGTTGTTATAACACACACACACACACACACACACACACACACACACATACACACACACACTGTCTGTCTGTCTGTCTCTGTCTCCCTCTCTCTCCGCCCCTCCCCCTCTCTCTCTCTCTCTCTCTTAACCGCAGCTACTACGAAATAGTCTTTCAGTGTTGCTTGCGCAGCGTTAAGCCCTAACTAACTAACTGCACAGTAGGCTATAACCAAAAATAACCCACAAGAAAAGAAGGACTGAACGGCAGAGACAAATCAAACAAAGTGCCGACTCATGATACGGCATGTGCAGATTACGGAACCCATTAATTTTCAGTTGTTTTTTTTTCTAGAACCCCCGACAGAAATTGATCCACGCGATCCGGCGTCAGTATTGGGTTTCTAGTGGAGATGCATGCAAGAGGGGGTGGGGGTGGGGGTTATTTTGGTACGCACGTGTTACGTCAATATTTGACTGCACGCGCATTTGCACATGGCGGTCAGGTGCGCTGTGCGCTCTCCCCTTGCAAGCAAATCAGCGCAGGAACGGAAACGCGTTAGTCAAGCCGTTCAACGGTTCTTCCAACAGGTGCTGTAAGTACCTGGGGCCTGCAGTGAGTGGATGAACTTCTACCCAGCAGATTACGTAAGTTCCTCACTGAGTACGTCATGCCGGCAGAGCCTCGGGTGTTCTCTTTGTGTGCCTTCTGCTTACATCATAGGATGATCAGTTCGGTCAGCTGCGGTCGGTAATTTGCACTGTTAGTTTGATCCTGTTTCTCGGCAAACTGACGTACTAACTCAGTTTCGCCGTGCGTCAGCTGAGTTTGCGAAACTTACGATCAGCTGGGAAAAAAAAATCTCTAAGAGAACTGACATTGAAACAATCAAAAATACAGTATACGTCTGCATAAAGTGAGCTGTCTTAATTTTGCAGACGTATTTTTCATTGTTTTCGCCGTAACTAAGTAGAGACAACTTGTCACCATCTTCACCCCCCTCCCCCCCCCCCAATAAAATAAATAAAATAGATAATAAATAAATAAAACAACAACAAAAAACCCCAAAACAAAACAAACAAAAGATCCACAACAAAAACTACAAAAACAACAACAAAAGAACAAAAAAACCCAATACAAAAGCCAAAAATCACAACAACAAAAAACCAGTAACAGAAACAACTAAAACCAAAACAAACAGCAACAACCAAAACCAAAACAAAGCAAAACAAACAAACAAACAACTACTGCTACTCAGTGTCAGTTCTACTGCTACTACTGCTGATCCTCTCGGTGAGCCGTGCGAATGTCATTCAGTGTTTGCGCTCCCGGCGGCTGTCTCAGCTCAGGTCATGTTACGTCACTCCACACCCCTGCATGCGGCAAAACGAACGAACGGACGCACGGACGGCCTCACTCGTCACATCATATCACTTTTCTTGCTTCACCCCCCCCCCCCCCCCCATCTTTACGTTAACCAGGGTGCATCATGTTTATGTTGATCAACAGGTAGTCAGAGCCGGGAAACTGAGAATGTAAACCTTTTACAGGCAAGACACATTCCGCCTTGGGTTCAACAACGCTTACGTAGGAGCTGACATTTCTCCGCCGCGTCATCATAGAACAGTCGAACGCTGCCGACCGCAGGGTCACGGTACAGAGTAGGATAAGCTGGGAAGTGGCCTACCTATGTCCTGTATCTTCTAACGTTTTCTCCGAGTTGCTACGCAACACAGAGACGGATTTCAAAGAAAGTGCTGTATATTCCTGTTAAAAATGACGCTGTGCATGACACCCTAGAAATACTTCGAAATTCATCGATAAATTCACAAAAATCCAGCTGCCAAAGACTCATGTCAGTGTAGGGTAAATTTCAACAAATTCCAATATTCCATTTTCTGCAATGCTAGCAGCGACCACAAACTCCCTCATTCCTCTATCGTCTGCTTGCTATTGTGCCAGCCGCGCATGAATACAAAATTAATAGTCCACACGGCAGACTCAGTTTTTTCCCCTTTGTTTTGACTATTACCTGGCATGAAACTTATTTACAAAGACAGCAAACAGCCCCAGATTGCCATTTTTTACTCTGCATACAAAATTACAAAGGGGTAAAGCTTCTGTACTACTAGATATTTAGCGGAATTCTTCAAAGTACTACATGGCCCGGAAGCTATTACCGCCGGTTGTATAACCTGTAACTCTTCATGACGTACCGCCAGTGAGCAGTAATGAATGTCCGACCGTCCGTCTCCAGACCGGGTAGTTAGTAAGAGGCCTTTCACACGCTGAGTGACTGCAGCGAGCTCACACGCTCGCCGAGTGGATTTTCTGTTCACACGCTACCAGCGTGCACTGGGCGGACTGCGCTGCCGGCCTGGCGCTGGACAATACACAAAGTGCTGTCAGCGGCGAATGGCTAGTGTGGCGAGGAAAAAATAGGACAGTGTTTTATTTATAGGAGTGGCGACGGCGTTCCTGGGCAGTGCATGCAGATGCGTATTTAATTGGCTGGGAGTGCATTTGAACGCTTGTAGGCGTGCAAAATTGTCGCGTGTGAAAGGCCTCTAACGTGAATGACTGGGCAGAAACAACGGCCAGATCTCCGCGGAAACTCGCGCTGTAATAGGTTTGTCACACGTTGGGATTCTGCAGCCCTACCAGCGGCGAAATGCCCTCAGGACCAGTAAATTCCACTTGTAGCGAGCACTCCCTGCAGACGCCGCCGCGACGCCTGTGAACAGAGCACGGTCCTATTTTTTCCTCGCCATGCCAGCAAGTCGCCGCTGACCATTCTTTGTGTACTGGAGCGCCGGGCCGGCGGTGCAGCTGGTAGTCAAAGTGTGTTGCAACGTATGACCGCAACCCCCGCGCAATACACAAGCGGGTGCCTCGCAGTCACTCTACGTTTAACAAGGCCTTAACTGACGCACGGACTGACTGAATCACACACGCGACGGACAAATAAGTGACTATAAATTATGCAATCCCCTTCACCGATGAAGCATAACAAACCAAGATGTCCTGACAGCTTATTGATTTCTTCCTCTAGCCATGTATTTGTTATTTACCTTATTGGCTTATTTTCCGGCGGTTGTCCCCTGTTACATACTCCCCTACTTGAAGTTGGCGTCCTCGACAACGTCCTTGCCTATATGGTTAACCTCTGGTCCCGGAATGTCTGCACCAGAAGAGTTTGTATTGCCAGCAACTGTTCGAACAGACCCGTCTTTGGGTGTACAGCTGACACTGGAAGATGATGAGGGTTCCGGTGCTGTCCCTTTGTAGAACGCCTTGATCTCCGAGGGCCGCTATGCTCCCCTACTTGAGTATGGCTGCGGTCGGCAACATCTGCAGAAACAGGTACCCGGCTGTCACCAGAGTCAGCGGAAGGACTGGAGGGGTTGCGCCTGTCTTGTGTTTCATCTCGTGAAGATGAAGACTCTTGACCGCCGTCCTCTGTGTCAGTCGTATCGCTATCACTAGTATCAGATGATGCAGGCTCGGAACGTCGGGGTGCTGGGTCAATTGTTTCTGCCGTCCTTGGGACTCGCAGTTCGGTACGATGCAGTGTCCTGATTCCGCCACTGCTTCCAGTACTCTGCACCATGTAGGTGTTTCCCTGTGGGTCGGGGCGGCAAACAACTTGATAGGGCTCAGAGTTCCAGGTGTCCTGGATCTTGTTTCTGCCTCTCACTTGACGATTCTTGGCATAGACGGTTGCTCCTGCAGGTATACCATCGTCATTTGTTTTCGCTGCTGCGGCTGCCTGTCGTCGTGACACTTCTTTGTCTGTCATTCCCTGTGCTTGTTTGTATGCCAGGCTGATGCGTTTCTGGTGTTCCGACACCCAGTCGTCCACTGCTGCGACGTGACCCGCTGTTGCTGTGCTTTGCGTAAATCCAAGCAGGCTGTCTATGGGCAGATACGGGTCACGCCCAAAGAAGAGGAAGAATGGCGTATAACCAGTTGTGGAATGCACTGTTGCATTGTAAAAGTAGACGAGTTCGGGCAGGTGATCTGGCCATCTTCTCTTTGCTTTCTCTGGAAGTGTGCGCAGACGGTCATGCATTGTCCTATTAAAACGTTCGCACTGGCCGTTTCCGCTTGGGTGGAATGGTGTAGTGCGGCTCTTCTGTATACCGTACAACTTGCAGAGCTCTGCGATGACCTGACCCTCGAAGTTTCTCCCTTGATCGCTGTGCAGACGCCTTGGTATCCCGTATCTGAGAAAAAAGTGATTGACGAGAGCCTTTGCCACAGTCTGAGCAGTTTGGTCTTTCGTAGGGACTGCTTGAGTAAATTTTGTGAATACATCTGTCAGGACGAGCACGTTTTCTATCCCGCTGGATGATTTCTCAAGCAGTGTAAAGTCCATTGCTAGAACTTCTAAGGGATGTGTTGCTGTCAAGGTTCCCATGGTAGTATGGACTTTCCTGCCTTCTTTCGCAAAGAAACATCTCTGACATTCGCCGGCGTACCTTGTGATATCGGCCATCATCCCCGGCCAAAAACATCTGCCCTGTGCAAGCTTGCAGGACTTCTCAGCTGATGGGTGTCCGGCGTCATCATGGACAGCTTTCAGGATCTCTGGCTTCAGTGATGAAGGTAGGAGTACCTGGAGCGTGTCCTTACCGTCTTCGTGCACGGCCCGACAGAGGGTGCCGTTTCTGTCTTTGAGTTGGTGCCAGTGGCGGAGGATCTTCCTCACTTGGGGAGTTTCTTTGTGTGCTTGTCGGCGTGTCGGTTTGTGACCGGTCCTGAACAGCTGGCGGATTCTGTTTATGACAGGGTCGTGTTCCTGTAGTTTGGAAAGATCAGCAGCTGGCAGCGTGGATGGTGCTGGATCTTGCTTTTCTCTTACGTGAACTTCCTGTAAGATGAAGTCTGGGGTAAGGTCCGCGATGGCGTCTGTAATTCCCGCTGGGATCGGTGTAGAAGCGACCTGGCTCTCGTCGCACTCTGCCATCAGCTGTTCCACATGGATTTCCCTCCGGCTCAGGGCGTCTGCATTTCTGTTTGAATGACCGGATCGGTACTTCACGGTAAAGTCGAAATTGGCCAGTTCCGCTGCCCATCTGGTCTCTGATGCTCCCAGCTTTGCAGAGGTTTGGATGTAGCTGAGCGGGTTGTTGTCCGTGTAGACGACAAAGTTGGTACCCTGCAGCAGGTCCCGAAACTTTTCGGTGATGGCCCAGCGGAGTGCGAGCAGCTCCAGCTTCATGCTGCTGTACCTTCTCATGGAGTGCTCTTTCTCTCTCAAGCCCCTGCTGGCGTACCCGATGACGACCTTCCTCCCATCCTGTTCCTGGGATAACACGGCGCCAAGTCCCTGGAAACTGGCATCTATTTCCAGAACGTATGGGCGTGTGAAGTCCGGGTACCCGAGGACTGGAGCTGTTGTCAGCCTGCGTTTCAGCTCCTGAAAGGCTTCCGAACAGTGCTGATTCCATCCCGTAAGGCCCTTCCTGCGTCCACTCCCCTGTGTCTTGTTCAGCAGAGCATGCAGAGGTGCTGCGACTTGGGCGTACTTTGGTACAAATCGGCGATAGTAGCCTGTGAGTCCGAGGAAGGCTCGTAGGTCTTTTTCGCTGGTAGGTTCCTGCCAGTTGGTCACAGCAGACACTTTGTCCGGGTCAGGCAGTATCCCCTCAGGCGTCACGAGATGGCCCAGATACCTCAGCTTGTTGAAGAAAAGGTTGCATTTGCTTGGCTGTGCTTTCAGATTGTTTTTAGACAGTCTGGAGAGGACGAGTTCAAGCCTTTCAAGTGTTTCCTCAAATGTCTTTCCAAACACGAGGAGGTCGTCTACATAAATGAGAAGTGTCTGAAAGTTCTGGTCGCCAAAGATCTTGTCCATGACTCGCATGAAGGTAGCTGGGGCGTTACACAGGCCGAATGCCATTCTTGTGTATTCATAGAGTCCTCCTGTGCCAACGCGGAAAGCAGTTTTTTCCATGTCTTCTTCTGCGACTGGTATCTGATTGAAACCATGGGCAAGGTCAAGGCTGCAGAAGTATGTGGCACCCTTCAAAACATCCAGCGCTTCTTCAATCCTGGGAAGTGGGTAGGCGTCTTTGTGCGTCTTCGCGTTTAACCCTCTATAGTCAACGCAGAAACGGATTTTGCCATTTTTCTTCCTCGCAATGACGCACTGGGAAGCATAGGGGCTGCTTGACTCACGAATGATGCCCTGCTTGAGTGCATTTTGCAGGTAATCTCTGACATCAGACCAGTACTGCGGGGGAATCCGGCGGTGTGGTACCTTTACTGCTGTGTCGTCAGTTGTCACGATCCTGTGATGTATCAGGTCGCAGAACCCGAGATCATCCTCCCCTCTGCTGAAGGTGTGCTCGTACTTGTTCAGGACTGTGAAAAGACGCCGGCGCTGGTCTTCGCTGATGCCGTCTCCAACTGAAACTTCGGACAGAACATCTCTAGTGAAGTCCTGGACTGTGGGCTGAATATCAGTCTCCTCGATGAGGATTTCCTCCTGGGTAACAGTCACGCTGAATGGCGAAGGGGCGTCAGCTTCAAAAGCGCAGGCTATGGGCACGTATGGTCTGAGGTACACGTCTTTGTCACTGATATTGGCAACCTGGACGGGAACGATGCCAGTCCCATCAACACGGACAATACATCTCCCAACGCCAATGCCTGCGGGGAGCTGCAGCCTCTCCGACGGTTCAATCAGGATGTCGCAGTGCTTGCCTGGAGCGACAGGTCTAGTTGTACAGGTGATCACCTTCAGGCTGCGAGCAGGAATCCGAACAGGCCTCCGCCCCGTCGGTTTGACGTGACTCTCTGCCCTTTCTGATGTGGCGAGTTCCTCGTAGAGAGCGCTGACACCTTGCCAGAGGGATGACTCTGGATGATCCATGCCTCCGAGAAGCTTCACCTGCCTCAGGATGTTCGATCCAAGTACCCCTGGGACTCTCCTTTTTCTGTCCGCCATACTGCCTTGGGGATCTCTCACGACGAGGAACGCCATACTTGGCAATGTCTTATCCATGATTGTCACGTCGAGTTCCACATATCCGAGGAACGGGACATCGAGGCCCTGAGCACCCGACACTTTCAGATACGTTGACATGTCCTCAATTTGTGAAGTGTTGCCAAAGGCTGTCTTAAAAAAGGTCTCAGTTAAGGTAGACACCTGGGCACCGGTATCGACCAGGCAGCTGACAAGATGTCCGCCAATCTCCACCTTCACTACTGGGCAGTCCCCCACAGCCTTTTCGAGTCGAGTTGAGCCGTTTGCACGTGTGGCATTCCGACCCGTCATTTGGCTCACAATGGCGGGTGTCTCGTGTTTAAATCCTGCTGGGACTGCCGGTATCCCTGTGGCTGGTGTTGTCGGTGGGCGTTGGTTTCACGCACTTGTCCTCGTCCACCTTGGTTGTAAGTTTGCCGCTGGGGACAATGCCGTCTGAGGTGGCCGGACGCATTGCAGTTATAGCATCGCCGTGTCTCTTCAGTAGGACGATCACGTGAAAGTGTTTGAAGCTTGGCTGTCAGCTGTTGGATTTGTAACTGTTGCTGCTCTATCTGCTCCGACTGGCGTTTCAGGAGATCCCAGAGTTCACTCTGCGTCTGCTTTTCTTCAATTCTTGAAACACATGTTGCATTATCAGGGCTGCCGAACCACTGCATCGCTCTGTCTCTCAAATCAAAAAATGAAAGTGAAGGAATCTCTGTGTTCAAGCGACGCAGTTCCCGTCGAAGATCCCTGTCTCTCACAGCTTCAGCCAGTCTTTCTTTCATGATGTCATTTTTGCGCTTGGAGAACGCAGTGTCTTTCTCTACAGCTTCAATTTTGTCTGCGAGAGTTGCAAGGTTATGGGAACAAGTCAGTAAATCCTCCTCACCCTGTCTATAGGAATAGAACTGAGACTGGATTCTGGCTATGGAAGCCCCATCTCCGAAAACATGCTCTAGAATGGAAAAAATCTGTTCACCTGAGAGCTTGGCACCCCCTCTTCCGATAATTTCCCTTCTGGCCTTCCCTCCCAAGTGTTCAAGAATAAAGGCAGCATGATCATTGTCCCTCATACCACGGAAAGTGATAGCAGCACGGATGTCGTCCAGCCAGTCCTGCAGAGAGACGTCCCCTGGTTCCTGTGGTCTGTCGGTGAATCGTGCGATTCTGCGTTGATCGGACAAGAAGACGGTGCTGTTCTCCGTCCTCTGTGAAGATGCGAGACGTTTACGGTCAGTCTCCAGCTGAACCTGAAGCTGGGCCACTGTACGCCGAAGGTCCTCCACTGACTTCACGTCCACCTTCTCGTTCTCGTTGTCCGACATGCTGACGGGGGTAAAGCCACTTCCTATCCCACTCCTGACACCAGATGTAACGGAGGAAGCGACACGGCGTCGTTATGTGATCGATGTTTAATAGGAAGTTACCCTGTGAACAGTCAGCAAACAATAAATTAGGCAAAATAAAGCAGTTAATGATGAATCAAACATAAAGAAACAATCCATCATAATGTAATAAAGCAATTGACATCAATTAAATAAAAACACCATGAAACAACCACAAAAATACATAATTATATAATAAACCAAATGAAATCATAATACAAATATTAACATCAATTAAATAAAACACAATGAAACAATCACAAAATACATATATAATAAACCCAATGAAATAATACAAATATTTACCCCCGTCAGCTACGCAAACTTGGGACAGCAGGCCTCCAGCAAACTTGGGACAGCAGGCCTCCACACTTGTCAGTACTTCCCCCGAGCCGCCCAGTGAGTGAGTGCTATGTGCCTGTGTGTAAGCGTGTCTGTGTGAGTGAAGTTCAGTGAATGTACATGTATGTGTAAGTGGATGTATGTGTGCCTGCATTTGCCCTGTTCCCTGTGAGCTATTGTCCCCTGTTACATTGCTAACACCCAGATTTGTTTTTTTTTTTTTTTTTAATTTACCATGCATGCACGCACGTAATTCCATTTGGAAGCGTTTTGAGGTTAATCAAGTTAAAACGATTTTCCTAGGACTGGCTCTGAAAGAACCTGAGACTAGCTCATTTCTTGTTCGCGTAACTTTTTGAGTTAACCTTTTCCGGCCGGCCGTTTACAAGTTGAACAGGGCCCGCATGTAAAACTTGAGATTAATTCAACCCACGGCTACGGGCCTAACTTGACTCAGACTAGAACAAAAGAAACCCCAAAACAAAATTAAATAAAAAAATAAAAAAACAGGAAGCGAAGAAAGGTAGAAAAAATTCCTTCTCTAACGGCTGAGTCGGGCGCCATGGTGGAATGGACCCGCTTCCTGGTTAAACAAACAAAACAAAACAAAAAAACAAACAAAAAAAAAAAACACCAGAACATTTAACCCTAGAGCTAGTTTAGTTCGAGGTTAGCCTCTAAACCTGGGCTAAAATCCCTAACCTCGACTTTTACATGCGGGCCCAGGAGGACACATGTTGATGAAGTGAGTTCCTTGATATCTCTGAGTCACAAGCGAAAGAGCGCCATCTGAGACCTACTTCAGACGTCTCGATGGACTGAGCAGTCGTCAAGGGAGAAAACGTTTATATTGATTAAAAATTAAGTCACCGTCTGGCGAGCTGCTTGTGTTCCTTGTCAGTCTGCACAGTACTTTGAATCCTGCTTTAAAATAATTACACCAAGACCTTTTACTGGCTACGATTCACTGAAAAAACACTCAAACCCAAAGACAGAAAAATCATCAGCCGCGAGGCTGGAGCGTCTCACTGTAAGGGCGATAGCTGAAAGGATTCGACTGTTTTAAAGGGAGTACTTGGGGGAGGGTGGGGGGGGGGGGGTGAGGTGGGGGGGGGGTGACACTAATTTTTCTTTCTTATTTCATACTCTTTCATATTCGCCGAATTATCAACACGTTCATCACTTTTCGTAGTTTCACACACACACACACACACACACACACACACACACACACACACACACACACACACACACACACACACACACCGTCACACACACACACACACACACACACTGACACACACACACACACACACACACACACACACACACACACACACACACACACACACACATCCCAAATATCGATCAGACTTGTCGGAGACGTCGGGTGGCGGAAAGTCCCTCAGGCTGTCGTGTCTGCAGACGGACAGACAGATGCCGCCACATAGCGGACAAGTAAGACTATACTGACTGAAAGTCAAACACGTTCACGTGAACGCTGAAATTTAATTTGCGGTCGACTGAACTGTTGGAACAAAACGGGCCACAAACTCAGCAACACTGATGACAAATCAGTCACCTGAAAACCGACCGGTGTAGAACTGAAGTGTAGGCGGCTGATACCGAGTTTGGTTCTCCCGGAGCAAGACATGTCAGTGGCGATGACGCGGCCTCATCATACAGAAAAAGGTCTCGGGGGTTTCTGTTCTGTGTTATACAACAAGTGCCAAAGAGAACAGGTGTCTGGCTTTCATGTGTTGTTTGACGCCTCATCCCCGGGTGCTGGGAGGGATCCCCCTCGTCTGCACCAGACGGCGCTGTTTATTGCTGTTTCCCGAAACGTGCGTCGACCTTTTGACGTAGGTACATCCGGGGAGTTGGAAACCATCACCAGGGAGAGTGAACGCCCTTGCCTTGTGATACGCCGTGCAGGTTGTGATACGTAAGTAAAAACACCCTAGCTTGCTATTTAGGATTGTATCTGACATGGGTGGGTGGGTGTTTGGGAGTTTAACGTCCTTTTCCACCACGTATGGGTAATATCAAAGACGGGGCGACGTGAAAAAGGCCAGCACAAATACTGATTTGGCCCACGCCGGGACTGATGACTGATTCGAACTCCAACGCTCTACCATTCGGCCATCCCGGCTCCGTCCCGTGTGCCGGCTGACAAAGGATACGTCTGTAAGGCATACTGTAAGTATCTACTACACTCCAAGAGATTGGCGCACCTACAGGTAGCAGGTAAAGACTTCAGTAGGTGCACCAGTCTCTAAGAGTGTACTGAGTCAAGATGCTTCAAGTATGCCTTAAGGCCGGTGCACACTAGCGTCGGTGCTACATCGCACGCATGCACGCGTGTAGCTCCTTGCGTGCTGCGCGCACAGTGAAGCTCTCACACGTGGAGTATAACGACGCGCGCCGCGTCAGAGATCTCGCCACGAGTCAGTGCTTCTGAGTGTGCGATGGAATGCGAAATATTAGGGATCTGAAACGTATCATAAACTTCAGGCTGCTTGTTCGCAGTCTGAATAGAGACTGGTGATCGAGGCCACGATAACTTGATAGAATTTAGCTACAACAAACTCGGCTTTGCTATCGTAGACTGGGACGATGAGAGATCAGTGACAACCTATGACTGACCCAGCGGTTCACTTGTGTCTAGTTTTATTTGCTCCATTTATGTATTTACCGTAGTGTGTCAGCGGAGAGTGACACAACAAAACGGCATACCCGTCGACTATGATATGAATGGAGCTGAAAATTGTAGAGGTTTTCCTGTTCACGATACAGGTCGATGAGGCGAAACATTTCGTCTTCGCGCAATTCCGCCATCTTGGAAGAGAAGAGGATGGCGAGTCAGCCCTTGCTGGCTGGCTCTTCTGATTGGCTGAAGCCACGCTACACGCGCGCGTCAAGCGCGCCGAATAGAACAGTTCCTATCCTCGCGCGACAGAATTTTTCAATCGTGCTACGTCTGTCGCTTCGCGCTTCAAGGGGTTGCATACGTAGATGCGCGACAAAATTTGCTGCACGCGTGGCGCGACAATGTCGCATGACGCCAGTGTGCAAGGGCCCTTACAGACGTATACCGTGACTTTGTCAGATACAAGCCTGAATAGCAAGGCCGGTAGTGTGTTTTTTTCCTGCGTATCAGAGCCTGCACAGCGTATCGCAAGACAAGGGCGTTTACCCACCCTGATCACGGAGAGACAACGAACACTGCACTGTGCCTCATCGGTCTTACTTGATGCCCTCGTGAATCGTCAGAGTGATCGCCTTTTGTAGCGGGGGAGGGAGGGGGCGAGGAGGGGAGGGGGAGACTTTAGCTGAG
>JACVVK020000043.1:1262500-1265000 GCA_018292915.2 Batillaria attramentaria | reverse complement strand
GAACAACGGGTGAAGGGGAGGGGCTGAGGAAGACGAACGAGGGCCGGGATAGGGTTGGGGGGGGGGGGGGGCAAAATATCAAATATCAATTGTGCATACAATATCGGCTTTCTTTTGACTTCAAGTTTTTTTTTAAGGTGGAAGGGAGGGGGGGGGGGGGCTTGAGCTTGAAAAATATGCTTATTTTACTTCTTTTCTTTGGAGGGGCAGGGGGCGGGAGTTTGAGCCCACAAGGGCCCCCTCCGCTCCCCATCCCCTCCTCGTCCAGCCCTGCATTGGATCACCCCTCGTCTCACAGTCATACTGGACATCGACACTACAGACGATACCAAATATCAGTCGTGCACAATAGTAATGGCTACCTTTTGCTGTATTTTTTAAGAGGGGGGGGGGGGCGCTTGAGCCTGAAAAATATGCTTATTTTTACTTCTTTTTGTTTTGGAACCCGGGGGGGGGGGGAGGAGCCCACAAGGGCCCCCTCCCCTACCCACCCCCTCCTCTTCCAGCCGTGGACTGGATCACCCCTCGTCTCACAGTCATACTGGACACCGACACGACCAAAGATAACGCACAACGACAAGACTGTCTTCAGCGGAAGTCTCACAGATAATAACGGGCCGGTAAAAAGCTTCACCGAAATTCTGTGTCCTTCGTTTGGCTATCGACCTAATTCAGCCGAGACCTTGTTTAGTGTGCCATGCAGTGTGGAGATAAGGACGTCTTTCTGTTCCTTCTGTTCTGAAAGTGTCTCGTGCCAGTTAGGATTTCAGTATTCTTGCGCAGAAGCTTAAAAGAAAACAAAAAATTGATGACCATGCACAATGGTCTATATGAATTCCCCACTAACTTCAGTCTCGCATGGCCCTGAGCACTGAGCATATATATATTTTTTTTTAGGGAGGGGATATGGACGGAGGGGGAAGGGTGGGGGGGGGGGGGGGGTAGGGGTGGGGCTCGGTTTCAGTTCAAACAAACAAAACAGAATAGAAAGGACAATCCTTTGTGTTTAAAATGGTGTGTGTGTGTGTGTGTGTGTGTGTGTGTGTGTGTGTGTGTGTGTGTGTGTGTCTGTGTGTGTCTGTGTCTGTGTCTGTGTGTGTGTGTCTGTGTGTGTGTGTGTGTGTGTCTGTGTCTGTGTCTGTGTGTTGGCAACGTGAAGTTCTTGGCAAAGGGCATGAAGAAAGCCTGGAGCCGAGGCTAAATAAGTAAAGGAACCCTGTAAGCCGGTTAATGCACTGGCCCTAAGTTACACGCGGCTAATAATCAGGCTTGAAGCTTTCGTAATGCATGTACTCGGAAAATCGATGCTGTACACGCGCTTACGTGGTGTGACCAAACACTACAGCCAAGGTACCGCAATAACCCACAAGAGGACATGACTAAGAGTTAGTAAAAACTCCCACGCAAAGCACAGTATTGGGACGGAGCCAAAATCACCTGCTCCCTGGTGCATAGCACGGGTTAGGAAAGCCAGCAGACTGAGGTAGATTTTCGGCTTTGTCCCTGGCCTGAGTACCAAAGGCTTGACTTGACACGTCATGGCTATTCGTATACTAATGACAGATAACCCGGCACAGATAGTACTTGCATTACACCTACATGTGTTGTTATTTTGTTATGTGTTTGTTTGTTGTTGTGTCTGACAGAGCAGTACACTTTTAGAGAACACACCACACCGAGTTTTTTTTTTGTTTTTTTTAAATATCTGTAGCTGGATGCTGCACGACTATTGTTGGAAAACAAAGAGATGAACTGGAGAGATATAGACACGTTTAAGAATATTTCGGACGCACTCTACCGGCTAAAGTGGAGACACTAGGAATGAGTTAATTTCAACATTGTTTCCAAGGTTTCTACACCAATACGAAGCAAGAAGTACTCTCTCAGTCGTATATATGTATATTTATATTTGTGTACTTTTCTTTTCTTTTTAACTGCTTAATTATCCATTTCGGGAAATTCGACCTGCTTCCCCCGCCCGGGGGAAGTGCGTTGCCGCTGTGCACCGCCATCCAATACCTATCCTATTTTTCAATTTTGCGGAGGGAGGAATGCCAGATAACCCGAAGAGAAACCCCCGATGAGCAGCCCGGAAGCCAGGAAAAACCGGTACCACAAGCTCGACCTGAGCTCGAACCCACGCTATACCATGACAGCGGTGACGGCCGTTCAGTAGCGCAGCGGTGGGTCAAAGTTTTGGGGGACTTTTCCGGGCTTTGAACGGGCTAATTCCATCTTTCCTAAGCCAATTTACATTTTCAGAAAAGTTTCGCTCGTGAGTGTGCCTGTACGCTCTAAATACTCTGTCTTGATGCCGATTAGTACAGCTCTTAATGCGATACAAAGTTGTGAACACTGACTTTGCCGCCGGTGGTCGAACATTCAAATTCCACTATTGATGTTACACTACTGGAGCGCTCAGTGTCGCCGCCCCGTCGTCGAGTACGCTTCCGTTGGCTCAGTGCCAGCATGTCATTCACGCTTTCACTGTGCAGGTGTC
>JACVVK020000043.1:1250000-1260000 GCA_018292915.2 Batillaria attramentaria | reverse complement strand
TACGGCACACACACACACACACATACGGCACACACACACACACACACACACACACACACACACACACACACACACACACACACACACACACACACACATACGGCACACACACACACACACACACACACACACACACACACACACACACACACACACACACACACACAATGCTAACCTACCGATCCTACTATTTTTAAAACCGGAATCATAGGTGATCTTTTTGTGTGCCTAAACACTTCTTCCCTCTTCTATCTGGCCGTCTTCGATTGTGTTTGTTCCCTACATGAACATCTCCTGTCACTGTCACTATCACTATCAGTGCACTTTGTTGTTACGTCAGTAATACACACCGTTCGTGAACCTGCAAAGACAGCCTACAGTCTACAGCCCAGTTCCGTCGACAGTATTACGTCAGAGACGATCTCATTCTGTATGCCGAGGCTTTTTTGTGCACATATAGTGCCGCGGAAGAGTATTCCACGTTTTTTACTTTTTTTTTCCGATTTTCGCCCTGTATGCGAGAATCAGGCAAGATTAACGGTTCCTTGGCGGCTCTTACTGCAGCAAACACGAGTATAATCGAAGTGCAACACTTTCACTTAACGTAATTTAAATCCATGCAAACATAAATTACACGTGATTTTTTTTTTTTTATTTTAGTGAGGCCACTGGTGCACAACCCCAATCTAACTTGGTAGGGATTGAGTGAATTCCATTAACTTGACGTAAACTTCGGTCGTTTCCTCAATAAACTGGAACACTGAGGCTTCAGTACGACAGTTCTCCCGGTTGAAATCTTTCTGTTGACCGGCATTTGAAATCTTTTATGTTTACCGGCATTTGAAATGTTTTCTGTTGACCGGCATTCTCAGCTCAGCTAGTCTGTTGACCGGCATTTGAAATATTTTCTGTTGACCGGCATTTGAAATCTTTTGTTGACCGGCATTTGGAATCTTTTCTGTTGACCGGCATTTGAAATCTTTTCTGTTGACCGGCATTTGAAATCTTTTGTTGAACGGCATTTGAAATCTTTTCTGTTAATCGGCATTTGAAATCTTTTCTGTTGATCGGCATTTGAAATCTTTTCTGTTGATCGGCATTTGAAATATTTTCTGTTGATGGGCATTTGAAATCTTTTCTGCTGACCGGCATTTGAAATCGTTTCTGTTGATGGGCATTTGAAATCGTTTCTGTTGACCGGCATTTGAAATCGTTTCTGTTGATGGGCATTTGAAATCGTTTCTGTTGATGGGCATTTGAAATCTTTTCTGCTGACCGGCATTTGAAATCGTTTCTGTTGATGGGCATTTGAAATCGTTTCTGTCGATGGGCATTTGAAATATTTTCTGTTGACCGGCTTTTGAAATCTTTTGTTGACCGGCATTTGGAATCTTTTCTGTTGACCGGCATTTGAAACATTTTCTGTTGACCGGCATTTCAAATCTTTTCTGTTGACCGGCATTTGAAATCGTTTCTGTTGATCGGCATTTGAAATCTTTTCTGTTGACCGGCATTTGAAACATTTTCTGTTGACCGGCATTTCAAATCTTTTCTGTTGACCGGCATTTGAAATCGTTTCTGTTGATCGGCATTTGAAATCTTTTCTGTTGACCGGCATACTCAACTCGGCGGGGAGCCGGCATAGCCGAATGGTAGAGCGTTTGATTCCCAATGCTCGGGTCGTGAGTTCGAATCCCGGCTTGGGCCACATATTTGTGCTGGCCTTTTTCTCGTTGCCCCGTCTTCGACATTAAAGACGTTAAACTCCCAGACATCCACCCACCTCTCAACTCAGCTCCTACAAAGTATGTAGGGTGGGTGGGTGTTTTGGGAGTTTAACGTCCTTTTCCACCACATACGGGTGATATCAAAGACGGGGCAACGATGAAAAAGCCAGCACAAATATTTGGCCCCAGCCGGGATACGAACTCACGACCCGAGCATTAGAAGTCCAACGCTCTACCATTCGGCCACCCCGGCTCCCCCAAGTATGTAAGTTTGGGGTTGTGCACTACTGGCCTCACAACAAACAAACAAACAAACAAACAAACAAACAAACAAACAAACAAACAAACAAACAAACAAACAAACAAACAAAATCAATTTGGATCGATTTAAATTTGGCTTAGTGGGAGTGTTGTACTCTGACTATACTCGTGTTTGCTGCAGTAAAAGCCTTTGAGGGACAGTTAATCTTGTCTGATTTTTCGCATACAGGGCTAAAATCGAAAAAGAGTCCAAAACGTGGGATACTCGCGCACAGTACGAAATGTGCTATACGGGCTAATTCCATCTTTGCTAAGGCAACTCAGGGACCTATATACTATGTAGGTCCATGGGCAACTTAAATTTTGGAACAGTTGTATTCGTGAGTGCGCCTGTACCCTCGAAATATTGTATCTTGGTGATTAGTACAGCTCTTAATGCGACACAAATATTGTTTTATCATTTGCGCGAGTGGTAGAACATTCAAATTCTACGATTGCTGCTACACTACTGGAGCGCTCAGTGTTGGTAGCCGCGTTGTCGAGTACGCTTCTGCTGGCTCAGTGCCGGCATTACAGACCTTGTCACTGTCCAAGTGTCTGAGTGTTGTGTCACAGGTGTCACATTGTGATGGGTCGGTCAGTTCATCTTCGAATGTGAATATCATCAAGTGAATGACCCCCCCCCCATCCCCCCCCCCACCAAAAAAACCCAAACAAACAAAAACAAAACCAACCAACCAACCAACCAACCAATAAACAAACAAACACTTCGGACCATGGACCGGGAGGCCCGGTTTCGAGTCCCAGCCGAGACAAGCGGGATTTTTCCTACCTAGGTCGGCTCCTACCCAGAGCGGGTGTGCTATGGGCCCAGTGGGGAGGTTGTTGCCACACGGCCGAGATTCACCCACTTCACGGGCGCGACTTTGGGGGTGCCTCCCTTGGTATGACACGTCTTATGATGTGGATGATTACACGGCCGGCACCGCAGGTGGCGTAGTTCCCGGGCCTGGTTAATTCCGGGATATTTAACAGGAAGCGTGGAATGCGGCCCTGTCCCGCAGTCGCAAACCAAACGGACCTCCATAGCATCATCTTACCATCATCCTCATCTCCATCATCATGCATAATTTAAAAAAAAATTGCCCCAGCTTCAGAGCCCTCCGTGGCTTCCACCCATTACCAGAGAGGAACACCACTGGGACTGGCAAAAGAGTTGGGGCAGCAAGACACACACACACACACACACACACACACACACACACACACACACACACACACACACACACACACACACACACATCCCCCCCCCCCAAAAAAAAAAAAAACACCACGCACGCACGTACGCATGCACACACAACCAACTAATCAACCAACCAACATAACACACAAACAAGCAAACAACAGCGGCAACAAAAAAAAGCACATTTCTTCTGTAAATGCATTGAAAACAAAGTGAAAAGGTTTCTTTGTTGCGTCTACAGATGTAATATGCTTTAGCATAGCTCGAAAAAAGCGTCCCTTGGTCTTCTGCATGATCCGTTTACAGTAATGAACGAGATGGAGAGGATGATCTGCCCTTGACAGTTCAAGGGAGGGAAGCGAAGGGAAGGCGTCTGTTGCAGCGACAGTGATGAATGTGCCCGTGATAGAAGCCTGTAATGCTGATGGACAGAATCTATCGGCTGCACCAGGAGTGCATAAAACCCGAGAGTTGTCAACCTCTCCGGCTGGCAAGGCAAGCATGTAAGATGGCCTCCGCCGTCAAGTAAGATTGGTAAGGACAAGAAGGCAGGTAGGCCTAAACTACGAGTGATCATTGAATCCGGCGAAGATGGCCCTGGTTCAGTATCATACTAGTGACAATTATTCTAGCAAGTATGTTATGAAGGCAAAGGTGATATAATAATGATAATGACACAGGGGCCATATCGAGTTCAACCACTGGTAGAAAGTTTAAAAGGAACGAAATCGCCATACCATGCGGACCTCAAAACAACAACAACAACAACAACAACAACAACAACAGCAACAGCAGCAGCAACAACAACAACAACAACTGTGCATTATTATTTTCTAGGGAGGAGTAAGGGGGTGGGGGTTATGGTGACTAGTTCACAACAAAGCTTTCCCGCTGTTTGTTTGTTTGTTGTTGTTGTTGTTGTTGTTTTTTCACTACTCAGCAATACAACGATTTGGAAAATCCGAGTTGCTTGCCCACAAAGAACGACCTGTTTATGCGACGATGCATGACCATTCTCCGTGCAGACTGATGTATTTGCGCCGCTACTGCTCCACAAACAGCCTGTTTCTGAGTGCGGAAGTGCGGAAGCAGTCTCTGCCTATACTGGCTACAGAGTACAAGCTCCACTCCACTTTCCACACTGGGTATGCACCCGCAATACTGGCGTTTCATAGGTAGGTCAGACAGACCAGGGGGGGAGCCGGGATAGTCAAATGGTAGAGCGTTGGACTCTCAAAGCTCGGATCGTGAGTTCGAATCCTGGCTGGGGCCAAATATTTGTGCTGGCCTTTTTTTCTCGTTGCCCCGTCTTTGATATCACCCTTACGTGGTGGAAAAGGACGTTAAACTCCTAAACACCCACCCACCCATTCCAGACAGACCAGTTGCGACATTACTCATGCACTCTTCTGTATCATCAGCTTTTGGCTATTACTGGAATGGACGGTCAGATTTTTATTGCGCCAATCCTCGTCCTGATGATAGCAATTCCGTTGGTTGCTTTTTTTGTGTGCGCGTGCTGCACTGATGGAGCAGGCTCAGTAAATGACGCTGAACAATAAAGTTCTACTGCTGTCCCTTCGCTTTCATGTCTTTCTTCTTCTCCTAACGCTGCATGCACGTATAGGCTGTCGGCGAGTACAAAATCATGTACGTGTGTGCGATCAGCGCGTCGACTGCAGAGAGATTTCCTTGGAAAATACACTTCGACAGATGTCAAGTTGCAGAGCGTCCAATATTTGGCCAACCATGATAATGTACACGTATTTCTGTGTGCTCATACGGGGAGCCGGGGTGGCCGAATGGTAGAGCGTTGGGCTCTCAATGCTCGGGACGTGAATTCGAATCCCGCCGGCTGGGGCTAAATATTTGTGCTGGCCTTTTTTCTCGTTGCCCCGTCTTTGATATTACCCTTATGTGGTGGAAAAGGACGTTAAACTCCCAACCCCCCCCCCCCTTCTTCCCCCTGTGTGCTCATACCTAAAAAATGAGAAATTTGAAAAACACACACACACACACAACACTCAACACTCGCGAACTGAAAGAAAACAAAAAGTGGAAATAATCACAACACGGAATCATGAACACAAAAAGAGAAACTTGCACGATGGAAGTTCACAAGAGTCCTGAGCCCGTATGTAAAACTCCAAGTTAGTTTAACCCACGGCTACGGGCCTAACCCAGACTAGGACAAAAGAAACCCCAAAACAAAATAAAATTTTAAAAAAGGAAGACGAGAAAAAAAGACAAAAATCCTAAAACGACATAGGCACCTTGCTGGAATGGACCCGCTTCCTGATTTAAAACAAAAAACAACAAAAATTTAACCCTAGAGCTTGTTTAGTTCGAGGTTAAACTCTAACCCGGGGCTAAACTCCCTAACCCCGACTTTTACATGCGTGCCCTGGGCCCGTATGTAAAACTCGAGGTTAATTTAACCCACGGCTACGGGCCTAACCCAGACTAGGACAAACGAAACCCCAAAACAAATTGAATAAAAAAGGGAAACGAAGAAAGAAAGACAAAAATCCTTCTATAACGGCATAGGCTCCTTGCTGGAATGGACCCGCTTCCTGATTTAAAACAAACAACAACAACAACAACAACAACAACAAAAAACCCAGAAAATGTAACCCTAAAGCTTGTTCAGTTCGAGGTTAGACTTTAACCCGGAGCTAAACTCCCTAACCCCGACTATTACATGCGGTCCCTGGACTTCTACAACTTCGTCATGTCACTGCTCAACACTTCACTCAAGTACCATAATTATCTTCTTTTGTAAAGGAGGCGGTTGAAACTTTGCAGGAATAGTGAAGAGAATTTTTTTTTAAAGATGTGTGAGTTTGGAGGCGTTACGTTCATTGTTTTCCATTTTACCGTGACAGCACTGGTGACACTACTTCCGGTACAACTCTCGAAATAACGGTTTTCTCTGCATCACTACTGAAAATGGTCTCAAAACACTACAGACACTGTAGAAACAAACTAGGAACAAGACAAAACTCTCCCAAGGTAATTGTAAAGAATAGTATACGAAAATAATTGGAGCTATTTGCACGCACTTTGACGGGTGTTTTCGGTTCTGCTCGATGCAAAGAGGCGTAAGACACCCTTACCTACTCACTTTGACCACTCCTTCCCCAAAAACATGCACAAAATATCCCTGAATGACCGGCGACCACGGCCCGAGCAGTCGCCGGCACGCCATTTTGGTTACGTGCAAATAGGACTAGCTTCATACGAAAGTCTGGGAGCTATTTGCACCAACCAAAATGGCGTGCAGATGACTGCTCGGGCCGTGGTCGCCGGTCATTCAGGGATATTTTGTGCATGTTTTGGGGGAAGGAGTGGTCAAAGTGAGTAGGTAAGGGTGTCTTACGCCTCTTTGCATCGAGCAGAACCGAAAACACCCGTCAAAGTGCGTGCAAATAGCTCCAATCATTTTCGTATACTATTCTTTACAATTACCCTCTCCCAATTATTGTGAGGTCAGGTATGTTTTTCTCACCGACCCCATGGCCTATATTCCGAAGTGGAAATGATGTAAACGTGCACTTGTCTGCCTGCCTGACCGTCACAAAAAAAGTGATTAATCATTTAAACAGCAAACACCAGTGTTTTGTCAGCTCGCTAGAGTTCCGCTGACGCGTCGCTTCTTCGATCCCTGACGTGTGCACGCCACAAATGGGATGGTGTGACGCTCGGTCTATTCTCCTAAGCACGCGCTACTTAAAAAAAGCGGGATCACCAGCAAAAGTTTCCATGGCGTGGTGAACGATGGGGAGGCATTCAAAGTTATTGACGCAACGCCAACCTGACGTCAGAGGGCGATCGATGTCAAAGCTCTGTGTTTCTTTGAGCGGATTGAGTGTAAAATCAACCGTTCTCTTGCATGTTTTACACGCCTCGACAGCACGTTCGGGTACTAGCTTTTGAAAATAAGCATGCGGGACGGAGATGGAGTCAAGCCTCTGGGAGGAGGCGGGGGAGGGGGGGGGGTAAGAGGAGCCGGGGAGGAGATGGGCGTGGGCGAGACTCTGTGCCCATGTGTGTGTGTGTGTGTGTGTGTGTGTGTGTGTGTGTGTGTGTGTGTGTGTGTGTGTGTGTGTGAGAGAGAGAGAGAGAGAGAGAGAGAGAGAGAGAACTCGAACTCGAACAATTCAACCTGAGATAAGCAGACGAATAATGACCCAAATCCCAGCCGAAACTAATAATTATGAACCGAAAGCATCAGATACACGCATGCATGCAAATGCATAACTGATACTGCAGGAACAGAGAGACTGAGAGAGACAGAGGGGGGGGGGGGGGGGGGGGGGGCGGGGGGGAGACAGACAGACAGACAGGCAGACAGGCACACAGAGAGAGAGAGGCAGGCAGGCAGGCAGGCAGGCACAGACAGACAGACAGACATAGAAAGAGAGACAGACACAGAGAGAGAGACAGACACAGAGAGAGAGAGAGAGAGAGAGAGGGAGAAAATGACAATGACAATGACAATGCCTTTATTTGACAACGGTAAACGGTAAAAGCCCTGTTGTAACTTGCCGAAACGAAACTTGCCGTAAAGAAACTGAAACTGCAGATTTAAAAAAAACAACAACCGATTAGAGTGGAAAAAAGCGAAATAAACAGAGAGAGAGAGTGGGTGTTGGGTGGGTGGGTGTTTGTGAGTTTAACGTCCTTTTCCACCACATCAGTACGGGTGATATCAAAGACGGGGCAACGATGAAAAGGAGGGGGGGGGAGAGAGAAAGAGAGAGAGAGAGAGAGATGGAAAAAGAGAAATAAACAAGAGAGAGAGAGAGAGAGAGAGAGAGATTTAAGTGCTTGACATTCCCATCATCAACTAAATGATAATGTGACTCGACAAAGCTTGTGCTCTGCATGCTTTGGAAACCCGACATGTTTTCTTCAAAGACGAACGGTTTTCCGGGAGAATGCACGCATTTGCAGACGTGTGCAAGTTCAGCGAAATTGCTGCATCAGGGCGGACCTGAGATTGTCTCCCTGGAAATGAGATCTCCAGCGGGGAGTTCCAATAACGCGGTTTACAACCGCGTTCTTAGCCGATTGCGCCTTTGATTTGCATGTTTTAAAAAAAATTGATGTCTCTTTTCTTGCGGCACTACAGTATGAATACTCAAGCCACAGGACTTGTCAGCTTTCACCAGTAATTATCCATGCTCGCCTTATCAGTGGTTAGGCTACAGTGAGGACACTAATGCAAATTTCAAGCTGAGAAAACGATATATATTCCTATGAAACATAACGTTGCGTAGGACACCCTAGAAATGCTTTAACATTCACCTCCCCCCAAAAAATCACAAAAATTCACCAGCCTCATATGTAGAGTAAATTTCAACAAATTCCAAAATTCCATTTTTTTTGCAATGTTAGCAGCGACCAAATATCTCCTCATTCCTCTATCGTCTGCTAGCTCTTGTGTCAGCCGCGCATGAATACAAATAGTCGGTCCACAAGCCAGGCTCATTTTCCCCTCATTTTGCTATTACCTGGCATGAAACTTATTTACAAAGCCAACAAAAGCCCCAGATTTCCATTTTTTACTCTGCACACAAATTTCAAAAGGGGCAAAAATGTTGTACTATATTTAGCGGAATTCTTACTACATGCCCTGGAAGCTACTAGTAGTCCGTAGCCTTACTAACTACCGCCGCCAACCATTGGACCAAGATTGGGTGGAATCCGGCTGTCGACAATAACTGGGGCCCTTTGAAAAAAAATCTTCCTCGATACTATAAACAAAAACCGTGATTACCAAAAAAGGCTTTTAATCTCAAACACAGCTTTGCCGGCCTCGTTTCAAGAAATGGACGCTCTATGTGGCACAGTGCCCTGGCCTCAAAACCTAGACTTCAAGCCAGAAGCATCTCTAGACTCTGTAGCAGGGCCTCGGTTTTATTTCATAATATATCATACGGTGGTAATTGCAAGGTACTAAATTTTCCAATACTTACTTCCTGCCGCGGCTAACAGCTTTCTGGTGTGTGTGGTGTGGGGGGCGGGGGGAGATCTCTAGTCCAAACTAAATGCCCGGAATAGCTCTCAGTTTCATTTATTTATTTATTTTTTTAAAAACTACTTTACTGATTATCCCTTTCGGGAAATTCGGGCTGCCTCCCCCGGGGGAACCGCGTCGCCGCGGTGCTAGCGCCACCCAACACCTATCCTGTATATTTTACAATTTTGCTGGGGGACGAAAGCCGGTTAACCCGGAGAGAAACCCCCGATGAGCAGCCCGGTAGCCAGGAAAAACCGTTATCACATAAATTATCACAAGCTCGACCTGGGCTCGAACCCACGCTTCATCGCCGTGATATTGGTGACGGCCGTTCAGTAGCGCAGTGGCAAAGTCCGACGCGCTACCTATTAGACCACCGCTCACCCCAATCATTAACTCTTACGAGCCCGAGCCCGACCACCCCCTGACTACTGTATGATAAGAATGGTTAAAAAGAACAAGCCACTGCAAGCCACTGCTCACCAACTGGAGCCACCTCAAGCCACTATTACGCTAGGTGTAGACTGACCTTCCCGCTAGGCCTGCCCGAGACTGCTGCAGGTTGTACAGTGGTTTGAAGTGGCTTTAAATGTTCTGAAGATTTCAAGCAAAACTGTCCTTTTTGCATGGCATTTTTGCATTTTGGATGGGTACGAGACCGCTGCAGATTGCATAATAGTGGCTTGAAGTGGCTCTTAATGTTTTGAAGATTTCAATGCAAAATTGTAATTTTTGCACTGATGG
>JACVVK020000043.1:1242500-1245000 GCA_018292915.2 Batillaria attramentaria | reverse complement strand
TGACATCCGTGATTTCAAATTTCGATTTCCCGGTTAGCCCAGTCGCGTCAAACGTGATATCACGCACTTCACTGACTGAGGCGTTTCGGCTGCGTCAGTGGTAGTGTGGAAATACATGAATAAAAAATCACCATGGCCGATGGAAACGAATTGACAAGACAATCAAAATGTACTGTGATGGACAAGTGGGCAAATTCGGCCCTCAGCAGAAAAAAAAGTGACACGAAGTGGCAAGTCTTGAAACTGGCAATTATTGTTGAGCGGAGTGACGTGGATGTTTCGTGCATTAAAGGGCACAGGGTCTAAAAACAGACCTGAAAAATGGTCATTAAAAAGGAGCTTTGCGTAGGTCGTTTCGCTAACGACAACGAAGAAGCATGATTCATATTTTCCCCTGCATTAGTGTACAGAAGAAATGGTTAGAAATAAAATGTTGCTAAAGGTTTGCGGAAGATTCTATTGTGTCCCACGAGTTTCAACAAGAATATTCTTTGTAACATTAAAGGTCACCTTTTGTCGACCGCATAGTTTCTACAGGTTTTTAGAAGCTCGTGATGATACACAGAATACTCATAACGCAGGTCTCGGATACCAGACTGGAGACGGCCTTTTTTTGCGCGACTGTTTACGCAGCTCGGTATGAAAAACACACTGCACTGAGGCGGAGAGACTGCATACTGAGTAACGTAGTCTCTCTGACAGAGGGGATCGGGTTGAGGTGGGTGGGTGGGTGTTTGGGAAATTAACGTCCTTTTCCACCATGTATTCACTGAAGGGATGAATATCTGTCCGGGTAGAGACAGTTACGCCACTGCCGCTCCGCCAACGACTTGTATTACACCGCGGGAGTGCAGCAATGCTGAAATGGTCACACGCGGGATGTACTCCCCAGCGTGAAGTGCCCCGGGTCTAAGCAGCTTGTGGCTGGAAGTGCCCCGGGGTCTAAGCAGCTTTAGGCTGGCCGTGTTGAAAAAAAAAGCGAGTCAGTCTGGTGCAATGTTAGTTCAATCTACTCAAAGAAGAGAGTTGGAAGAAAGATATTTGCGGCTGTGTGTTTCGCTAGACACATCAGGCGTTTAATTAGAGCCTGAGGCAACATGGCGCAGTGAAAAGTTCCGGGGAAGCGACCAGACAGCCAGTGAAACCTCCACACCAACATACCTCTCGCTGGTAAACATACGTATACTTACTCTAAAACTGATGGCTGCTGAAAATGAAAATCACACGTACTTTCACATCGATAGTGTCTCCTTCCCTTCTCCATTCCTCCCCACTCCCTACCCTCCCCTCACGGCTCTCTCTCTCTCTCTCTCTTTCTCTGTCTGTCTGTCTGTCTGTGCCTGCCTGCCTGCCTGCCTGCCTGCCTCTCTCTCTCTCTCTCTCTCTGTGCCTGTCTGCCTGTCTGTCTGTCTGTCTCCCCCCCCCCCCCCCTCTATCTCTCTCAGTCTCTCTGTTCCTGCAGTATCAGTTATGCATTTGCATGCGTGCGTGTATCTGATGCTTTTGGTTCATAATTATTAGTTTCGACTGGAATTTGGGTCATTATTCGTCTGCTTATCTCAGGTTGAATTGTGTCACGAGTTATGATCTGCTTGTGTATTAAGTTTTATCAGGTCAGCGTCGGATTTGTTAGATGTTTGCTCATCCCCTTGCTCATGGGTTAACTCAATTTCTACCAAGTAAGTTTGGGATTGTGCACCAGTGGCATCCATATGGAACTCTTTACCACTGAGTATCCAAAACGTTTCCAAATTCATCAACTTTAAACAAATTCTACACGACACGCTTATCTGACCATATACATAGAAATGTGTTACATACACGTTTTGAAATATTAGAGACGACTTTAAAGTTCTTACCAGTGCCATCAGCACATGCCACGCATGTTTTGATTTGTTTATCGTGTGTATTTTTTTCTCCTGTATTTCCCTTAGATAGCTTATACTTTTTTTTAAAACTTTTTTTTATTGTTTGTTTGTTTGTTTGTTTTGATTTTTTCTTCTCAGTACCCTTTAATGTAGAATAGCAGGACAGCATGTAAGATAGGCAGCAATGCCTAAATGCTCTATCCTGAGCGTTTCATCATCATCATCATCATCTCTCTCTCTCTCTCTCTCTCTCAACAGAAATTGCCTAAGGGGTGGGTGGAGTGGGTGTTTGGGGGTTTAACGTCCTTTTCCACCACATAGTGTGATATCATAGATGTGGCAACGATGAAAAAGCCAGCACAAATATTTGACCCCAGCCGGGATCGAACTCACGACCCGAGCATTAGAAGTCCAACGCTCTACCATTCGACCACCCCGGCTCTCCAGAAATTGCCTAAGATTACAATCTTCGGGGAACATTCAGGAACAGATCGCCAAGGAAACCAGTGGCCGAACTCACTGCACTTGCCTTCTGTGTCCTGCTGACTCCAAGGAAACGTGTTAATCAGTCGGGAACATGCTGAATAGGGGTAATTGTCAACCATCCGCCAGCTGACCTGAGCCCTCAGTCA
>JACVVK020000043.1:1175000-1240000 GCA_018292915.2 Batillaria attramentaria | reverse complement strand
TGGCGGCGGTGGTCATCTTGGTGAGTAGGTGGGTGGGGAGAGAGCAGATGGAGGAGGGGGGGGGGCTGGATGGCGACTGTATTGGAGGCGAAATGGACAGCAGCGTCTGTTGGCGTCTGATTCTGGTAATGCTGACTCACAGACGACAATCAATTTACAAACGAACATTCTCGATCAGTATTCATCTATGCTGTCGGATTCTACGGTTATTTTCTCAGTGACATGTTTATTTCTGATGTTCCGAACCACGCAAACTAAACCGACGTCTTATAATAACCGTATCACTTCCTTGTTTTTCTGTGACGGTGGCTGCCGGAAATCGATGTTGATGCTAATCTGCACGGGCCCGGATCTGTTTCAGTTCATGGTGACACCGCTGACTGGCACACAGAGAGAGAGAGAGAGAGAGAGAGAGAGAGAGAGAGAGAGAGAGAAATTGAAATTGAAATTGAAATTGAAATAACTTTATTTGAAAACGGTGGAAGTTTTGGTCTTGCAACCAATTTTCAAACTTGCCGTTTTTAAGAACAAACAACTAAACAAAAAAAAAAAAAAAAAAGCCAAATGATCGAACATACGTAAACCTGGAACAAGAAACTTCAAACACACACACACACACACACACTATTATCGCATGTATGAACTAGTATGTCCATATTTATGTGAACGTGTGGCACCTATTTTTATGATTGTTTGTTATTTGTTGGCTAATAGATATTTGAAGAGGCTGCTTTTAAATGATGAGGCTGACCGACTGTGCCTAACATGGACAGGAAGAGAATTCCACAATGAAGTTCCGGAAAATGCGAAACTACTTTTATACATGTCAATGCGGGGACGGGGGATTTTAAAAGTTAGTCCTAACCTAGAGTCTATGGATGTGGATTCTGAAAGAGTACATGCAAGATATTCCGGAACTAACTTTTTGCGGAGTTTGTACATAAACATTCCTTTGTTAAACTGAAAGTGGCACTGTAGGGGAAGAATTTCTAACACTTTAAGTTTTTGATCTGTTGAGAAGGTTGGTAGTGGTAATATTAATTTTGCAGCTCTCCTGTGTAAAGAATTCAGCCTCTTCAAATGAACTTCACTCGAACCATCCCACACCGTTGACACATAGTCTATGTGGGACTTGATATGGGCATTGTAGAATAACTTACGCGTGTCAGCATCTGTTATGAATCGCAACTTTGACAGCATGTACAAATTTCGAGAGACACTTTTACAAACATTATTGATGTGGGGTTCCCACTGAAGGTGGCGGTCAATAGTAAGACCAAGCAGTCGGTGCTGTGTGACCTGTTTTATAGTGCTGTCATTGAGGGACAAATGGAGAGTCAAAGGTGCAAGTTGATGCTTTTGGCGTGTAGCTATCACCATACATTCAGTTTTGGTTGGGTTAAGCACCATAGCGTTTAAGTCGCACCAGTCAGAGACATCTTGCAGTCCCTTCTGGAGACGCTTGCTAATGACTGTGATACTTTTGTCTGGTGTGTGGAGTGTTGTGTCATCAGCAAACATATCGCATATGACATCTTCGCTCAAGTGGAGATGTAAATCATTAATAAATATACAGAACAGTAGTGGCCCAAGGACAGAGCCCTGAGGCACACCATGTTTTACTAGACCTTGAAAGGAATATGATCCATTAAGAAGCACTTTTTGTCTTCTATCACATAGGTACGATTCGAAAAACGTAACAGCATCGGAATTACACAGATACGGTTGGAGTTTTTGTAAAAGGATGGTGTGATTCACTAAGTCGAATGCTTTTTTAAAATCGAGAAAAACAGTGCCGGTTTGTTGTGAATGATCCATCGAAGTGAGCCATGTGTCGACCAGTCTGGTCAGCGCTGAGTGGCAAGAGTGCTTGGGGCGAAATCCTGACTGAAAAGAATACAAAAGCTTTCTGTCTTCCAGGTAATGGAGGAGGTGTTTATGGACATGTCTCTCGAGCAGCTTTGACAAAGTAGACAAGAGAGAAATTGGTCGATAATTATTTACGTCTGTGAGATCTTTTGATTTCGGCAGTGGAATAACCTTGGCTTTTTTAAACTCAGTAGGAAAAGTATTAGTTCGGATACACAGATTGAAAATGTATGTAAGGGAGTCCACTATATAGGGGAGGGACAACTTTAGTATTTTTGGACTTATTTCATCCGGACCAGATGACTTTTTGTTTTCCAATGTACTGATGAGTTTGCCTACCTCATGGATTGCAATTGGGGGAATCACAAAAGGTGCCGTACCAGCTGTCCTCCGTTTGCAGAAGCTTAGTAGGGCATCGGGGCAGGTGTAGGAGTTGGGACTATCACTTGAGGGTGCTAAGGACTCAGCGACTGACAAGAAGTGTTTGTTAAAGGTATCAGCAGTGAGTGTAGATGGGACAGCAGAAGACTGGTTACTATGTCCCCTGGTCACAAGGTTAACAGCACGCCAAAGTAATGACGTGTCTTTTTTGTCTTTTATCAATTGATCACAAAGAGATTTCTTAGCTTTCAACACTAGTGACTTGACCCGATTTCGCTGTTTCTTATATTCTGTAAAACGTTTTTGTGCCCTTAGCTCATCGCGTAATGACATTGCCTGAGTAATATCTCGGGTCAACCATGGGGGTATTGTATTGTTTTTCACTCGTTTCTTCCTAAGTGGGGCATGTTTGTTCAGGACACCGACAAAGAGTGTATACCAAAGTTCTAACGCATCATCGGGACTAGATTCGTTGAAGACTAAGTGGAAAGGCGTTTGATGGAGGTCTGCGAGAAAAGCGGTTTTATTAAAATGTTTGAATGATCTGTATATGATTGTTGTATGCCCATGTTTAGTTTTGACAGGACTTATTGATGTCCATGTACAGATAACAGGATAGTGATCACTTATGCTAAGATCAGCAACACATGCATTAGATACGACTTTCGGACGGTTGGTGTATATATGGTCTATGAGCGTGGCTGTTGAGTGGGTAATTCTGGTAGGGGATGAGATCAGTTGTGTCAGACCTACTTGGGAAGTTGTACAGTCCCAGGCTGAGTGTTGCTTTAACATGTCAATGTTGAAATCTCCTAGCAACAATATATCATTACAATGTAATTTCATGTTTGCCATTGTCTGCAAAAAATCATCGTACCATTCAAACGGGGCAGATGGATTGCGGTAAAAAATGCCCACAAACAAAGGTTTAACCTTGGGGTTTCTTATTTCAACCCAGAGACATTCAACATTTGGATGTTCTAAGTCTGTACGTCTAGTAGCCAGATGCTGGATTGTGTTATGTATGTAGACAGCAATGCCCGTCTGACCAGGCAGACATGGGTCTCGTCGGAAGATAGAGAAGTTTGGTATTGCTATTGCGTCATCACTGATGCATGAATTTAACCGGGTTTCGGTGATGCCAAACAGGTGGAATGGTTCTGGTTTGTTCAAGAATACACAAAGATCAGAAACCTTATTGAAGAGATGATATACACTGAGATGACCAAAATGTAACTTTTGGCGTTTATCTACAGAGTGAGTCATTTTCAGACAATACTAGCAAGACCTTAGGAACAGAGGTCATGTAAGTGGAAAACGAGTTGAAGAAAATGTTAGACTGGAGGAAAAACTACTAATCCACAGTAAGCCTTGTTAGGCTGCTGTGTGAAGGCCAGTAACACAGTGAGTGTACACACCAAACTTAGTTGTCTAAAGATAACGTTAACGATCAAAAGTCACCGATGTAGTTCTAAAGACACTACTCAGCTTCAATTCAAGACTTTAAACTTTGAAATAACAAATCAATGAAACTGTTGAACGAACAAGTAGAAGTAAAACTGAATGTCAAGAAGATCAAGTGACGATGAATGCACCACAGGTATCGGCGTATATTGTGATATACGTTTATAATCATGCACTTGTAAGCACACTTGTTATCGAGACAGAAGAATTCCTCTTCCTCAGGTACAAAGTAGCTCAATTATCAAGAGCAGATCACTGTCATCAGAGCAGAGTGTACATGTAGAATCATACACAATTAAGTTCACTTGTAATTGAGACAAAAGTATTTCACTACTTCAGGAACAGAAATAGTTCAAGTTTCAAAAGCAGTACACTCAACACAGCAGTCAACTTTGCAAGCCGAGAGGGTAGACACATGCTAGCACATAATGCTAACTGGATACGCTTGGTAGGGCGGTGGAGCCACACTGGAATTGAAGTATGGATGCAACAGAGAGAGACAGACAGACAATGACAATGACAATGACACTTTATTTTTCAAGGATGAAAGATTAGGTACAGCGTCCTTTCTTCTATCTTGTCCTTGCTACATTCAACTAAACAAACTCTCTCTCTCTCTCTCTCTCTCTCTCCAACTTCAATTAAAAAGAAAAGAAAAAACGTTAAAAAGCACAGAGAGAGAGAGAGAGAGAGAGAGAGAGAGAGAGAGTATTCAAGAATTCTTTCAGTTTCGCACCAACCTTATGGAACTCCCTGCCTGTGAATCTGAGAAATGCGCCCACTCTTTTTTGTTTTTAAGAGCAGTCTTAACACATTCCTATTTCGCAAGGCCGTCCAGTAATTTCCAGTGTTCTTCTGTCTATCTTTGTAAAATGTGCGTGAGTGTCGGCGAGTGATCAGCCATGGCATGGCGCATTGAGTTTTATTTTTCTAAAGAAATGCGCCCTACGAATTCCATTTATCCTTATTATTACTATGATTGTTATTAAACGCCCAACAACAAAAACGAAGAGCAAACAACAACAACCAAATAGACCAAATTAAAAACAATAACAAAATAAATAGCGAAAAAAAAATCAGCTATATACCAAACTACGCCAGAAGGAAGCGGTCAATTCAAAATCATTTCCGTGGTGCAGGGGGGGGGGGGGGATAGAGAGAGAGAGAGAGAGAGAGAGAGAGAGAGAGAGAGAGATCTGTTTCAGGTTATATCTTAGCCCGAATAATCCAACTCAAAACGGAGATACCCTGCGTGCTTCGCAGACGGAGAACACGTCAGTGATTCTGAACTGGTCTCACCTATTCCGGCACCTGCGCAGACTGCAGGTATCCCATCATCGTGTTTTGTCGCGTCTTGATTCATGACTAGGGCACCTCTGACCATTTGGGTGCAATGCAAAATTGTTGCTGTCCTGTGGCGATAGTTAGCGTACTCTAGTAATTGCGCACGCGCTTAACAACACTACTCGCAGTGCGTTTGCCATGCACTTATTTCCCCGGCTATTTCTGATGACTGGCTTTTCCCCCCGTCAACGTACTTGCTAGTGCTTCTTTCCACGCCTTCTCATCAGAGCGATGTTTCTCGCTGGAAGGAACCAGGCTGCTTCAACTGGAGTCAGTCACTAAATCAGGAAGATGTTTTCATTTTAAGAAATCGGGATTTTTGTTTGTTGTTTTGGTGTTGTTGTTGTTAGCTACTATTGTGGTACGACGACCTGAAGGGATGTTGGAACTGACCTTGACTTTCTGTGGCCTTTCATCAGTGGCGACCTTTGAGAAACCCATCGGCCGTCGAAGAGTGTGAGGAAGACTATACTGTTCGAGACTGATACCATCCGATGTGGAGTTAAAGCAAACGTTAATAATGGGTGGGTGGGTGGGTGTTTGGGGGTTTAACGTCCTTTTCCACCACATACGGGTGATATCAAAGACGGGGCAACGATGAAAAAGCCAGCACAAATATTTGGCCTTAGCCGGGATACGAACTCACGACCCGAGCATTAGAAGTCCAACGCTCTACCATTCGGCCACCCCGGCTCCCCAAATGTTCATAATGATCGCCATAACATTTTAAACATTGTCACACGACACGCTATTCAGTGGATTGCTTGAAGAACTGGAAACCGCTGAACAGAACTTTATTGTTTATACTTGATTTTCATCTCCAGAATCCTAATCCGTCTTTGATATCACCCGTATGTGGTGGAAAAGGACGTTAAACCCCCAAGCACCCACCCACCTCCAGAATCTTAATAAGGTCAATAAGATTAGGTCCATCATCTTGTCTATAGTACTCTGCAACAGAACACTGCGACAGTTTCAGCCTATTTCATACGGTCAAGGCGTCAAGTTGTACTCGGACTTGAGAGAAAGAAACATAGTTTTTTTGTTTTTTGTTTTTTTTTTTTGGGGGGGGGGGGGAGGATGCAAGTTGGAAAGCTCTGATCGACTTATGTTTATGTCCCCCACCTCCCCTCCCCTCCTTCGTAGACGCAAACCATTCTATCGGAACACACCCACCACAGATCGATAACTGCTTAATATGGATGTATGTGTTTCTGTATTCCTGTACTTGTATGCACTGTGTCTGACGGAGTATTTTGATCCTCTCTGGTAACTGAGTGGGCACGACTCGTAATGTGTGACGAAGCTAAGGGAAAATTTATCATCACACGAAGCGCGAGTGTGGTGTGTGTTTTGCATTTTGCGGGAGAGTTTTGTGTATGTATTGCTAAAAGCGTCTGCACGTTTTTATTCATTTATGTATATACAGTACATGATTGGAAGGGGATCAATGCGAAAAGGAACACATAGAACGCAGAGAGATGGTACGTTTTGGCAAGGAACCCTCGATATTCTACGGTTGCTTGCGGTGGCCGTGGCATGTGCGTGCGTGCGCGTGTGTGTGTGCGTGTGTGTGTGTGCCAGTGTGTGTGTGTGTGTGTGTGTGAGAGAGAGAGAGAGAGAGAGAGAGAGAGAGAGAGAGAGAGAGGGTGAGTGGGTGGGTGTTTTGGGAGTTTTACGTCCTTTTCCACCACATACGGGTGATATCAGTCAAAGACGGGGCAACGATGAAAAAGCCAGCACAAATATTTGGCTCCAGCCGGGATTCGCCGGAGGCTCGGTAGCTACACAAACAATCTAACCATCTCGGGGTTAGTCTTTCGCCGAAAACCACTCGAACTAATCATGTAAGCTCTATTTCTCTATAGAGCAACAACTTGATCATTTGCAGTGCCATCGTTTTGAGTTAATCCTCATGGTGGACAAAAAAACCCCACAAAAAAAAAACGTTAAAAGCTAAGACGAAAACCACTCACCCACCAACTCGTCCACTGTCGGTGATATCGATGGTGATGCTGATGACAAAATTAAGGGACGGAGACTGATGAGTGATGGCCCGATGTTGCTGACTCAGTTTCAACCCGTGTGGATATTGTTATTGTTAACGTTGATGGGTGGGGTGGGGTGGGGTGGGGTGGGGTGGGGTGGGGTGAGTGTTTTGGACTTTAACATCCTTTGCCACCACGTATGGGTGATTGACGTTGATGGTAGTGGTGAAGGCGGTGGTGATGTTAGAGTAGTGACGATAAAGATTACGACTATGACGATAACTGACGACGACAATAATGCTACTTCATTGGTTATAATTTTTATGTGTTGTTTCAGGGGTGTTCTTTGCGAAACAATGAGGTGGGGATTGGGGTGGTGGTCTGTGTGTGGAGGGGAGGGGGTGTGGGGATGGGGGGGGGGAGGAGGGAGGGATTCTGGCTTTCCAATGCCAGTCTCTTTCAAGTACAGTTCGTGTATCGTTTAAAGCCATGCGGCCTGAAAGCCTGAAAGCCCAAAGCGGGGGAAGTGTAATCTTGTTGCGGGGTTCTTCAAGCCAACGTCTCTGCACGTGAGGCGGCCCCCGCTCGCTCCGGGGTGTCGTGTCTGCTGACCCCTCGTGTAGAGCTCGCCTTCGATCGATACGGCTGTAAGGCAATGTCCCTGATCCGTCTTTGATCCCGTCGCCTTCACCACCCCCTTATACACCACTCCCGCCCCCCCCCCCCACCGCCAATATTGTCACTACCCGCCTTCTCTGCCTCTGTAATTAACAACCACTCGCCCCCCCCCCCCCCCCAGCGCCCACTCCCCCTCCTCCCACCAGTTCTGAAGACATCCACCGCCCTTCTCCCAGTTCCAATCAGTGCTTGCTGAACAAAACCTCGATCAGGGCCGTGTACACACTGACTTAATCTACTCAAGCTTGTGTCTCGTTTGTAGCCGGGTACATCGTCATTGTTTCCCGTCTTTGTAAGTACATTGTGTCACGTTCCCTTGAAATGTCGGAGGACCGAAACTGCTGAGGCCCGGGATAGGCTTGTATTAAGTTAGTGTATGCTTGATCAAGAACACTTAGAGTGTTACAGGGTCCTTAAGGAGCACTCACTGTTCGCAAGTGGATGACTTTATGATCATCGTCCGTGCTCAGAACAACAGTCTGCAATCTTAACAAAAAGCCTCAAAGAGTGTGTGTTTAAAAAACTCTACAACTGTGCATAATGCAGGCAACTCTGCCACACAACTGCAGAGTATTCAGCGCTTCGGAGACCCTTATAAAACCAGAGCGTGAGTTTGCCGTGACTTCATTGCGCTTTTGGTCAATGTGCGAGACACATATCTACAGTACCTAGCGGGCGGGTGCTGCACAAGAAGACTACGATCTTTCTCGCTCAGTGTCAAACCGCAAAATCAGTTGTAAAATCAGGCTCCGCTTGGCTTTCATAGGGGTTTCAGGTACGCTGACAACTCTGTAACTGTGACAGACTTTTTTAAAAATCAGTTTTAGTTTAGTTTTTACAGTCAGATAAAAGAAAACCCTGTTGGTGGCTTTTTGTTGAGATTGCACACATTGAATAGGAGAATGCCGAACGGACAGGTTATCTTGTTACATTACTCTTACTCTTATTTTTTAGGTACGAGTGTACGAACATGTAAATATGTGGAATGAGTGTGCATGACCGTATGAGTGAGTGTTTGGCATGTTTTATGTTTTTATGAGAGACCACAAAGCATTGTTCCTCTTTTGGAAATTTAATAAATGTCTTATGTCTTATGTCTTAGTCAATCACCGTCGCTGTCACACATATAATAATGATAATAATGAATACAGTTTATATAGCGCCTATCTGTTTTCTACAAAACACTCTTTGTGCTCACACACACACACACACACACACACACACACACACACACACACACACACACACACACACACACACACACACACACACACACATGCAAGGATATAATACAACACACACACACACACACACACACACACACACACACACACACACACATGCAAGGATATAATACAACACACACACACACACACACACACACACACACACACACACACACACACACACACACACACACACACATGCAAGGATATAATACAACACACACACACACACACACACACACACACACACACACACACACACACACACACACACACTGAATGGCAATGAAAAAGTAGTCGGACCACAGCTCGAAAGCTTGCCTAAAGAGGTAGGTCTTTAAATGGGCTCTGAATTGAGTCAGCGTGGGAAGATCCCTAATGGTGACAGGTAAAGCGTCATAGACTTTTAACTATGACGTCACCACCATCTAGTTTCAGCCACAGTTTGAAAAAAACAAAACAAAAAAAACCCTGATTGACGGAAAAGCGTCGGTGGTGGTCGGTGATCTAGTGGCGAGAGGTCAGGTTCGAGTCCCACTCGGGACGAAGAATTTTTCTTTCTCGTATGTGGCACCATTGATTCGGGCCGACCGTCGAGGGTTCTCTCTGGGTACTCCGGCTTCCTCCCCGTCTACTGTGAAAATGTTCAGCCCATAAAATTAAAACATAAATGCAATTCTAAAATTCAGAAACTGAAATTGCTGAGCTGGCCCTTCCCACCACGTGATTGTAATGTGTTCATGTCCAGTGTGTGAGAGAATGCGTGTGATTCACGTAAGCGTGCGTGTCGGGTTTACCTCGCGGCGCTTTGAGCCAAATATTTGGGATAAAACGACTATACTAATGCGATTATTATTATTATTATTATTATTATTTATCTCGCGGTGTCCTTTTACCGTGTTTATTGGCAATATAGATATCTGTTCTCTGGTATCTGCTGACAGCACACTAAAAGTGTACAACTCAACCGACGATAATCAAACCTTGATGAAGCAGCGGGTGCTGTTACACGTCTGTGTGCTTAGCTGTCAATGTCTATGACGGCCGTAAGGTGTGATCGTAAGTGAAACTGATTGGATCAGACGGAAATTCAATTTTCTGACTACCCCAGACCCCAAAAATAAGCTGATGTCTTCAGATATATCCCCTAGCACGATGTTGTGTTATATCAGGTTTCATCGCACAAAAGAGAAGCTGATGTCCACAGGATATGAATGAAATAAGCTTTCCTTGCAAAAGCTGTCCCAGAGTGGAGGGATTTCACTTTGTGTAAACGTTAAGATATGCTGGGGGGTGGGATGAGGGGAGATGGTGGGGGGGGGGGGGAGTTGATGGGGGGCACTCTTTTACCAGATGGAACAAGGTGGAAGGTTACCGAAGGCGCTAAAGGCATTGAAGGATGGGTGGGTGTTCAGAGGTTTAACTCTATTGTGACCGAGGCTGCTGCCGCCGCCTCAGCTGACACTGCCCAAGCCTGGGTCTGCTGCCATGAAACTGCAGTAAAGTTTCAGACTTTATCTTCGGAAAACTCTCTGGCAAGCTTCGTTGAAGACACACACACACTTGACATTTTCAAATGATTTGTTTAGTGAATAAAACATGGATGCAGAAATTAATTTTGATGAACTTTGGACGAAGCATGGTTGAACCTTTGATAGGAGTGTCCCGTCACGAATGAGTTAACGTCTCCTGTCCACCGCCAGGGTGATTCCAAAGACGGGGGCGTCAGAAACAGCCTGTACAAATTCTGGCCCTGTAGTTTGGGTGGGTGTTTAGGAGTTTAACGTCCTTTCCCACCACGTTTGGGTGATATCAAAGACGGGGCAACGGAAAAAAGGACAGTACAAATAATTATTTGGCCCCAGCCAGGATTCGAACTCACGACCCGAGCATTGATCTGGCCCTGTAGAAATCTGAACCCACGACTTTCCGATCTCGAGTCCGACAATAGAGCTAAAGGTGGCAAAGGACATTCTTGAGAGATCATGCTGCTTTAACTTTATCCGTACGTCGTGGATGATTTTGCACCACACTTTTATTCAAACGTCCGTAGCTCAGTCAATTTTCTCACTGGATCAACGAAACTTCACGACTTTGGCAATCATGGTATTGGGGAAGTGTTCACCAATACTTGTGTGGTTTTGTTTGTAAACAAACGAGTAAATAAACAACAAAAATATTGTATAGAGGGTTATACGCACTTAGCTGGGGTCCAGACTAGGACGGCAGGGTAACCATACAACATAATTATACAATACTTCAATACAAATCTCATATATACACAAGTGTAACTGATACGCCAGCCACGATCGGACTTCTAGCATGCAGCAAAGTTTAACGTTGTTTGAATACAAACATCTCTGTTTGGTCAACCCCTTCAGCGTGTTGGATTCCATGTTTGCATTTCTCGACTTTCCGCCATGGTTTTTGTGGCTGCCGGCTTTGGCTTCAAAATGTCAGCACAAAGGCCTTTTGATTGGAGCAATCCAGTTTTAATTACAGGCCACAAAAGTTTGATTTCTCTCCCAGGGCAGTATTGTAGAAAACAAATGTGGCACCACTTCAAGCCTCTGTCTTTCAAAAGTGAAATTGTAAAAAGGGGAAGGGGTTGACGGGGATTTGGGGCTGTTGTAGAGATCGCGAAAAGCCACTGCATTTCGATGGAAATGTCTAGACCATCCCAGAACGCTGTGCAGGGCTGCTTATATACTAAACAGGTCAGATCTAGACCATCCCAGAACATGCTGGTGCAGTGACGTCAGTAGATGACGTAAGCTTGGAAAGATTCCGTACTTGCCACTCGCCAGTAAGTTGAGGAATGTTCTAGATCTGACCTGTTTAGTATATAAGCAGCCCTGCACAGCGCTCTGGGATGGTCTAGAAATTTCCATCGAAATGCAGTGGCTTTCTATGGAGTTATTTGTATCACTGAAAAGTGCATAAAATAATCTTTCTTTTGGTATACAAATTACTTCTGTATCATGGTGAAGGCCTGAGAGAGGCCTGTTGAAAACGTGCTCATGAGAAGCGGCCGTGTTGAGAATATGGCTGGTGAAGTGTGACATGGGAATCCTATCATGCCAATATGGCGTGGCTGTATTATAGTTTTGAACAATGTTTATAAGCAGCATTCAGTGGTTTTGTGTTATGTCGCTCCAAAACACCTCATGAAAACTAATTTTCAAAAGCCGCAACCTTTACAGAGACGCTGTTGGTAAAAGCGAGAGATAGAGAGAGGGGGGATGGAGAGGGGGGGGGGGGAGAGAGAGCGAGAGAGTTCCTCCAAAAGCACAGCAACTGGTCAGTGTGATCGACTTCACATCAAAATCCTTCCTCAGTAAGGTTGGGGTGTTTGGGACTGAGACGGAGCAACGAGAAAAATGCCAGCACAAATATTTGGTCCTAGCCGAGATTCGAACTCATGACCCGAGCATTGAAAGTTCAACACTCTACCCGACTGGCCCGCCCCCCCCCCCCCCCCAACCTTTTCCTCAATGAGTATAAGACGCAGAGACATAAAGGATGAATCAAGATTGGGGCGGTCGGTGGTGTAGTAGTTAAGAGACTTCGTCAGCAATGCGAGAGGTCAGGTTCATGTCCTACTCAGGGCAAAGAATGTGTCCTCGTACGTGGCAGCGTTCATTCTAGACTATTCGGGCCGACTGTCGGGGGTTCTCTCCGGCTACTCCGGCTTCCTCCCCCTCTGCTTTGGAAATGTTCAGCCCATAAAATTTGAAAATAAATACAAATTTAAATTCCGAAACTTAAATAGATGAGCTGACCCTTCGCACTACGTGATCGTACTGTGTTTATGCCCTGTGTTTGAAAGAGTGCGTGTGATTCACGTGAGCGTGCGTGCTGGATTCAGCTCGCGGCGCTTTGAGCCAATTCAAGAAATTGGATAAAGCGCCCACACAATATTCAGTTATTTACCGACCGCCAGTATATCCACCACAAACCAACACAGGCCACTTTGAAAACGGCGGCTCAGATTTGGCCCTTATCGCTCTCATGAAAGATGCATACTCCTTACCTCGAGGTATCACACACACACACACACACACAGCTCCATCCCTTGCTCCATCCCACAGCTCCATCCCTTGCTCCTCCCCTCCCCTATAAATCAGTTTCGTGAACTGTAACTGACTTCGGAAACTTCCACTCTGAAAACACATCGATTTTTGCACCGGATCTTCAGTTCCAAGGCCGATCTAACCTCCCAGTGAACTCTTCATTACCCTGGCTTCATCTGTTAGCGAAATCATGAAAATGTCATCATTTTGTTTTCAGCAGCTTGGAAGAGTGGGATCGGCTGCAGAGTCAAATTCTCCGAACTACATTAAGCTTACAGAACAAATGCACTTTCTCCAGGTGACGCAGCCCGGGTGATTTTGTTGTCTTCGTTTTGCCCAAGACAGCCAGGTACTGGGCTGGGTGATAATGCATTACTATTATCTCCATTTCTGTCTAAAGGCACAATTTTTGCTGTGCATGTGTTGTAGAGATCGCGAAAAGTCACTGCATTTCGATGGAAATTTCTAGACCATCCCAGAACATGCGAGTGCAGTAACGTCAGTAGATTACGTAACCTTGGAAAGATTCCGTACTTGCCAGTATGTTGCAGAATGTTCTAGATCTGACCTGCTAGTATATAAGCAGCACTGCACAGCGTTCTGGGTTCTTCCTCTTTCATGAGTTTGTTCTTCGCGCATCTTCTGTTAATAAAGTATTGGAGTTGTATCAAAGACCTTGGAATCAGATTTATGTTTCCAAGATCTTTGGTTGTATCCTGTTGTATCCCGTGTCTTCTCTGCGAGTGCACCGAGAGAGCGACATAGCAGGAGAAAAATACAACGGCATGTATCACGCATGCTATACACATAGTCAGCTCTGGCAAGATTCACTGCAAGCTGTTGTCTTCCTGACTTATGTTCCGTTCAAACGAGCTCTAGATCGTCTGTTGCATGTAGGTAGCCGTATGACAATGATTAATTTTACCTACAGTGCATAACACACGGGCTAAGGTTACATTTTATGGGTGTGTTTTTCCCCCTCTGGGCTATAACTATTCTCACTGTGATCAGCATAAATCGAGAGATCCATGAACGAAAATAACCGGCAGGTTCCCCCTCCTTCTTTTCTTCTTTTATACCATCGATTGCACGATTGTGTGCCGCATTACAATAAATAATTGTCAAGAGTCGGTACTGCCAAAATAAGCGAGAAAGAGGACTATGGGGAGCTGGGGGCTCTGCTGATGCAGACAGACTACAATGGAACGAAAGAATTTGAAGAAAGAAAGAATAAAAGAAAGAAAGAAAGGAAAGGAAAGGGATGAAGGAAGGAAGAACGAAGAAAGGAAGGAAGAACGAACGAACTTTATCAACAACGGAGGTGATTTGACATGAAAAATTTTCAATCAACTGTTGCCGGCAAGAAAATTATGTGTCGAACAAAGAAACTGAAAAGTTAGAGAGTGTGTGGTTTCTGTGTGCGTGCGTGCGTGCGTGCGTGCGTGTGCGTGTTTTGTGTGTGTGTGTGTGTGTGTGTGTGTGTGTGTGTGTGTGTGTGTGTGTGTGTGTGTGTGTGTGTGTGAGTGCGCGTGTGCGTGTGCGTGTGAAGGGGGATTTATTGCTAGGCAAGATATACAGCAATATTTATTACAAAAACTCCAAAGGTTACAACAATAACCTATCATGAAATAATTCTCAGAAGTATGACACATTGTGGGGGTGTAAAGGTTTTCGGGGTTCAGGAGACAGGCCGGTGTAAACACGCGGGATGTACTCCCCAGCGTGAAGTGCCCCGGGCATAAGCAGCTTGAGGCTGGATGTGCCCCCCAACCCAATGCAGATTAAGGATGTGCCCCCCAACCCAATGCAGATTAAGGATAGAAGTGCCCCAGATCTACACAGCTTGAGGCTGGAACTGCCCCGGGTCAATGCAGCTTGACGTTAGAAGTGACCCGGACGGAGTCAAACTGACTGTTACACCGGCCACCTCTTTCACAGTGGTATTTCCTAAAAACAACGCTTCTCAAAACTTGGAGCAGGTAGAGATCGCGTGACCGTCCGATACATTGACAATGTAATGGGTGTGCTCCTGTGGCACAGAGAGTTTTTATTTTCCCAGACCAACCAATCAGCAGCCACAATCCGCCGCTATTGCTGAATTCACTTTGGGTGTCTGTCATTCTCCTATGCCTTCGACTGACGAGCAGCTATACCGCATGATCAATTTCAACACATACTGTAACTGCCATAAATTGAAATTACTGGGTTGCTAGAGTTGTGATTTATTTTTGCGATAACTGTACCCTGATTTGACCACCTGCGAAGACGAAGTAATAAGTGTGTCATCCACACATAATCATGTATTATCTTTTGAGTCCCCCCTACCTTCAGAGGCGCGCACACCTGATTGCAGGTAACCTTTGTGGTCTATGGCCGGGCCAGCAATATTCGCAGGAAAGAGCGTGAAGCAGAAGAAAACAAAATCAAACAAAAACTCGAACACTCGAACTATCATATTTAAAAAAAAACTGGGGTGAGCTGTGGTCTAATAGGTAGCGCGTCGGATTTCGCCGTCACCAATGTCATGGCGACGAAGCGTGGGTTCGAGCCGAGGCCGAGCTTGTGATATGTGATACCGGTTTTTCCTGGCTGCCGGGCTGCTCATCGGGGGTTTCTCTCCGGGTTATCCGGCTTTCCTCCCCCAGCAAAATTGTCCAAAAAAAAAAATATATATAGGATAGGTATTGGGTGGCGCTGCACTGCGGCGACGCGTTTCCCCCGGGGGATGCAGCCCGAATTTCCCGAAAGGGACAATAAAGTAGTAAAAAAAAAAAAAAACCACAAAAAAACGCCGTGAGCTTCATGCTAGATGAATTTCAAAACAACCACCAACCCACTGGAGGAAATGTTAGTCGCTAGCATTTTCACTCAGTTCCTACCGAGTAAGCCTGGGGCTGTGCACCATCCGCCTCACTAAAATCATCATTGATTACATGTGTTTAACTTAAAGCCATGCAGACGAGCAGGAAAGACTACGGTGCGTGTAGACATACCGTAAAGGCTAAACGGTTTTCGCAGTTATTGGTTAGTCCGGCTATCGATCGCGAGTAATCTCACTTCCTACCCAGTAAGTTTGGGATGGTACACCAGTGACCTCACTAAAAAACAACAAAAAAAACAACAACATCAGAATTAGTTTAGATTTAGATTTGGCTTTGTGGGAGTGTTGTACTTTGACTGTATTCGTGTTTGTTGCGGTAAGAGCCGTCAAGGAACCGTTAATCTTGCCTGATTTTCGCATAGAGTTCCAACCCCCCCCCCCCCCCCCCCCCCCCCCCCCCCCCCCCCCCCCCCCCCCCTCCGAAAAAAAAAAAAAATAAATAAAATAAAATAAAATAAAATAATAAAGTCAAAAGCGCTGGATACTAGTGCGCGGTACGAAATGTGTTAAAGACTGACTTCTTTTTTTTTTTTTTTAAATCGACTGTATGCTGTGTGGGTTTAGTTAACTGCACAAAGTTGTCCTTCAAATCCCTGAGAAACCAACGATAGCAGATCCGAGGGATTCAATGCGTGTGTCAACTGATTAAAACATGCATGTATGCATGGGAAACTTTATCCCAACAAAAACACGCCACGGTGTACTGTCTCTCGGCAGCTAGCTGTGTTACTGGCACCACGTAATTATGAGCAAAAATAACTGGTGTAATCCGAGACACTGGCCGGGATCTAGCGTTATTAAGGGTGCCAAAAAAAGAAGGGGAAAAAAAAAACAAGAAAAAAATTACAGACGCATAATATCATGTGCCCCATGCGGTTCTGACATAAGCCACGAATTACGATATCAAATATCTGAATATGGTTATGGTTATTCAGTGTGTTGTGTGGACCGACGCACGCTTCACAATGTTGGCAGACACACCAAGACAGCAGCCTGGCGTACAGTCAAGACTGAACGCACGTGAGCCCTGGAGATAGGTAAACGCCTGGAGAACATCCGCAGATGTCCATCCTTATTTAGAAACAGTGCTGAGACTGATTGATTGTCGTCGGGAATAACTACGCGAGGTATAAGCGAAACTCCTAAAAAAAAAATAAAAAAAAATCCCCGAACAAAAACAAAACAAGAAACAAAACACAAAAAAAACTATGACCGCGCCTACAAAGTCATGTACAGGCATTGTGAACAAAAGAAACGCATAATTTACATTGACCGAGGTGAACACACACAGTGGGGGCGCGAAGATTTAATTTCCGGGGGGGGGGGGGGGGGGCTATGGAGATGTTAAGTCCATGCTCTAATTTCTTCTTTTTCTTTTTTTTTTGTTCTCTTTTCTTTTCATCTCTAGCTTTATTCCTTTTCTTTCGTCTTCTTCCTCTTTCTTGTTCACACCTTCTTCTTTTTTCTTTTTTTTTTGGGGGGGGGGGGGGGGAGAGGGCGCGCGCACACACACACACACACACACACACACACACACACGCAAGTCGTCAAGTCAGTAACCTCATCAGTTGATACTTGAGACTCGGATATCAGCGAGAGGTCAGCGCGGTCACATCTTGACGTGAAGAATGGGGAGGAGGGTCGGGAGGAGTGTGTGTGTGTGTGTGTGTGTGTGTGTGTGTGTGTGTGTGTGTGTGTGTGTGTGTGTGTGTGTGTGTGTGTGCCGTGTGTGTGTGTGTGGGGGGGGGGCATTCAGCGACACTATGGCCATAACTGACGTCCAGCAAATAACGTGAAAGCCAAGTCAGCGTGTGACCTCGCCGCACTCAATTCACAGTCCATGCTTCTGTGGTCAGCGTGTCCAGCTGTGACAAAGCAGGTGTCCGGTCGGCCAAGATGAGTGAGTTGGTCATGTAAAGTTGATGGGGGGTTGCGTGATGTACGCAGGGTTCGTATGACCTCGGGTGAGGGGAATGATCACCAGGCAACACCAGGTTGAAGTGTATAATACAGCAGCTCTTTATTCCTGAGGTGAACAGACTGGAGTGAAAGATGTGAGCAACATCATTCAGTCAAGTTCTCAAGCAAATGTCTTCATACTACACGTAACAGTTTAGCCAACTGCTATACTCACAAATGACAGCTGCAATAAGTGCAGGTGCTCACAACGTATTTACATAAAGACTATACATGATATTCACAAGTGTATATACAGGAACCGACTTGAGAAGACGAGCAACTGAAGAAGAAGAAGAAGAAGAAGAGAGAGAGAGAGAGAGAGAGAGAGAGAGAGAGAGAGAGAGAGAGAGAGAGAGAGAGAGAGAGAGAGAGAGAGAGAGCACAACCCTAATTCCAGACTATAAACATAGAACCCGCTGACCTATGTGACTGAAAACATTATAAACACTATCACAGGGCTCAGTGCTTAGAAAGATAGACAGAAGAAGGAACTACATGCATAGAAGGAAAAACAGACTATCACAGGTATTACTGAAATCTTCAAATACAACTAGTCTATCACTGCCTATATAAAACTCAGCATACACATACCTGGAGTGAAAGATGTGAGCAACATCATTCAGTCAAGTTCTCAAGCAAATGTGGCTAGCTTGAGAATTCTGACTACAATTTCAACTACATCTTACTCCGATTGGTCAACCAGTAACTGTTGTTTATGGTCTGTTGCACACTGAGCTCTCACTCACCCACACAAGCACTAGTTTACACACACACGTGTACTGGCTCACACACAGACACACCCCCAGATATTCACACAAACAGGCATGCAGGCAGGCAAGCAAACAAGAGCACACACACACACACACACACACACACACACACACACACACACACACACACACACACACACACACACACACACACACACACACACACACACACACACACACGCACACACTATGCTACCTTACAGTCAAGTCAAGTTGGTTTATTCCTGACCCCGATAGGGGTACATGAATCAATTGAATTACATACATAACATCAACTCACTTGACACACACACGAACTACATATCACACGAGCACTGAACTGAAAGGTAACAAACTACATGCAACATTTAAAAAAAAAAAAAATTAAATAAAGAGAACTGCATGTTACAACAACCAAAGCAAACAAACAAACAAGCCTTGAATTCAAATAAAGAGAACTACATGTAACGACAACCCAAACATACAAACCATAAATTTAAATAAAGAGAACTACATGTAGCAACAACCAAAGCAAACAAACAACCCAACCATGAATTTAAATAGAGAAACATGCAACATATACAAGAAAAAAATTAAATAAAGAGAACTGCATGTTACAACAACCAAAGCAAACAAACAAACAAACCTTGAATTCAAATAAAGAGAACGATATGTAACAACAACCCAAACAAACAAACAAACCACGAATTTAAATAAAGAGAACTACATGTAACAACAACCAAAGCAAACAAACAACCCAACCATGAATTTAAATAAAGAGAACTGCATGTAACAACAAGCAAAGCAGACAGACAGACTAACCATGAGTTTAAATAAAGAGAACTGCATGTTACAACAAGCAAAGCGGGTGGGTGGGTGTTTGGGAGTTTAAACAACAATTTTTCCCCAGACGTTTCGCGAACGAGTTTTTGCCCAACGGCGACGTATTTTCCTTAGTTTTAGCCTCGGAACAGGAAAACGCATTTCTGTGTCCTTAAATATCAGGACTGTGGAAACTCTGCCCACCTTTGGACAAATGTGTTTGGTTTAACTCAATTCCTACCAAGTAACTTTGGGCCGCCGAAGTTCTGTACCAGTGGCCACATTAAAACATTAATAATAGTAATAATGAATTGTACATATATAGCGCAAAATCCTCACAAAGTGACTCAATGCGCGTACTCCCGCACTCTCAGTTACCAACAAATCATTATGCTCCCGCACTCTCAGTTACCAACAAATCATTATGCAAACACACACACACACACACACACACACACACACACACACACACACACACACACACACACACACACACACACACACACACACAGAGCAGCTGAATCAGGAGGAGGTAAGTGGGCCTAGTCGATGGCCAGCCGGAACAGATGCGTTTTCAAGTCAGACTTGAAACGATCTATGTCCGACTGGACTCTCAGGCCGGCAGGTAGTGCGTTCCAGAGTGTCAGTCGGGACAGCAAAGCTAAACGCGCGCTCGCCAAATGTTTTGAGGTATTCAACAATAACTTATTTCTGTATTTCTGAGTGGGCACCCGACCTGACAGGTTAGTAAGCAAACATTTTACAAAACAGACAGTGGGAATCGATTCCAAACTGGAAAGTCAGTCTTCACATACACTGAGACCACCGGGCAGACCAGTTTCCTGTTCATAAACGATTTGTTGCAAAAAATGACAGGTTCCGCAAGGCTAGCTGCCATCAGCACGCGCGACGTTTTCCGTGTCTTGATTCTTGACTTCACTGACGTGTAAACTCAGCCTAAGTTATCCGGTCACCGTTCACGGTCACCTGGTGTTGTAGGAATTCTGCTCCGTTGCTCAGTCTTCAGCGAGTGTCACCTTGACCCAGATACCAAGAGAGGAGTTAGCGAGGTCGGAAATCCAGGAATATTAGCCCGCTACATTGATGGACATGACCTACAGTGCGTCAGTATTAACTATAGGGGGTGGGGTGGGTGTTTGGGGGTTTATCGTCCTTTTCCACCACATACGGGTGATACCAAAGACAGGGCAACGATGAAAAGGCCAGCACAAATATTTTGGCCCCAGCCGGAATACGAACTCACGACCCGAGCATCAGAAGTCCAACGCTCTACCATTCGGCCACCCCGGCTCCAATAATATCAACTACAGACTAGCGGCCAATCTCGAAAAGCCTGCTAGAAAACGAGAGTTTAATCCGAGTAACACATGCTATAGCTACGTTTGGGCTCTTCAGTTTCGAAAGCCTGTCCTGTCTACCTTCAAGACTGAGTCAGTAAAATAAAAACCCGAATCGGCTGCCTACATAGCGAAAACGACTTTTCTCCTTGGGCGGTGTACAGTAAAACTTCTAATCACTCTTGACGACACAACGAAGCGGTTGTCATAGCAACAGGCTTACAAAAGGTACCCTTTCAAAGGACTGTAGATGTTTCTGTACCGGACATGGAAAGTTCCCCTCTGTCAGTGAAGAACTTGAGTTAAAGTCGTGCAGTAAAAGCACAGTATATTCCACCCGACATCCACTCTAAGAAGCAGACAATGGGACATTCAACCAGCGGTAAACGATTTTGTTTGGCTACGGGCGCGTGCAGTCGCTTCGTCGGTAGACATTTACTTTCATGTATACAGAGTGTACCATATCAGAGACCAAAAATAATTTAATTAAAGAAGTGTTTACAGTGTATTTTTCTCATCAGTTCCATTCCCTGATTTTAAAGTCTCAATGCGTTAGACAGGTGCACATCATGTGGAAAACTTTTCATTGAGTGGGCTTAATCTGTGGATCAGACTCAGTCACTTGCGTAACAGTGTAGCATCTGAAACGGCCATCATATTGTCGTGACTCTGGCCGGCGTAATTATGTTGTTCTAGAAGTGTTCCGCTTACTGAGCAGACGATGTTATTTGGCTGCGGACTGACTGTCGGAACACCAGTTAGACGGCCGGCGCTGATTGGTGGCTATTTTTGCAAGATTTTTCGAGTCCCTGTCTGTTCAGGAATGGAACGTAGGCTAAAAGAAAGTCGTATTTCTGTAAAAGTAGAAGCTACAAAGTCACGAAAACGGTCGCGATGATCAAATGAAACATCCTTTTATCTGGCAAACAGTTTTGGAGCTTTGAAGGCGGCAGTTTTCCATCTCAACCATCTCAATGGCGTCAGTTACGAACACAGAGGCTTTAAAATCAAGTATAGCTCTGACTAACTCAACTGACGTCAGGAAGGATTGTTTGGAGAGAGAAAAAAAAATGAAGCAACCTGTCTGTTTAGTAGAAGAGCGCGTGCGTGAAACCGGGAGGTCATGACAATGTGCCATCTCAGTCAGTGCTGACTCTCTCCCCACACCTTCACTTCAATTACAGATCGCTTCAGGACAGCCCCACCCCAACCTGTCTCAGATTTGCCCATTAGATCCGCCTCCAGGTCTGCCCATTACAGCCCCCGCCTCCCCCCCCCCTCTAGTCCCCTCAAAGCAATGTAAGGCTACCCCAGCATCTCCCCCCCCCCCTCTCTCTCTCTCTCTCTGCTTACCTCCTCCGCTTCAGTAACTCCACGCAGACCTATTTACCCCGCGTTTGACTCACTGAGCAGAAACTTAATTCGTAGGCGCAGTTGACATTTACGATCAGCTCGTGCAAACACAAAGAGCTCCTAGTCGCCCTGGAACGGGTCACTACGTTTTATTTAACTCCATTAGGCGCTTTCTGTGCACGGGACGGACCTGTTGTTTTAAAAGCATGGGCCGCTAAGTGCAAGATGTCTTGTTGCTGATTCACGTCTGCTCGGCCGTACACGTACCATCACGTAAGCAAATCTTGGCTTTTTTAAATTTTTAAAGCAGCTCCAGTACTTGAAATAAAAAAGAACACGCAGGAAAAACAAACTGTTCATGACAGGAAGTGCGGAATGCGGCCCCGTCACGCAGTCTAAAACCACATGGACCTCCATAGCATCGTTGTACCACCATCATCAGTCATCCTCATGAAGTATTTTTTTAAAACTGACTTGTCCCAGCTTCCGAGGCCTCCGTGGATTTCGCCCATGACGTAGGAGTAACGCCAGTGAGATGGCAAAGAGTTGGGGCAGAAAAAAAACAACAACAAAAACTAACAGCAAGAAAAAACAATAAAAAACAACAACAACAACAACAACAACAAAAAAACACCAAATGTTGATTGTTGATTGAGGCAATTCAGTGTATATGTGTTTTATTCATTGTTGTTTTTTTGTGTTTGTTTGTTTGTTTTTTGTTTTGCTTGTTTGTTTGTTTGTTTTTTAAATCTATGTTCCAGTTCTGCAGACATGCAACATTTATTTTGTTCATTTCTTTTTCCTGGAAACAAGAAAACGCACGCATCAATGGTGACTGAAACAACCAGCTCTCGATCTGTATGTGGCGAAACAAACAGCCCCCCCCCCTTCCGGCCCAAAAGGAACAAAAAAAAAAACACAAACAAATAAACAAAACATAAGTACACAAAAAACAAAAAACAACAAAAAGCAAACAAGTACACACAAAAAAAAAAGCAATAAAAAAAACAAACCCAGCAAAAACAAAAGCAACAAACGCCCAACAGAACAACAACAAAACTGAGAAAACAAAACAAAACAAAAAAAGGAAGCTGTAGAACAACAACAATGGTGCCAAAACAGCTGTGTCGACAATAAACCGCTACAAGAAACAGATCGCCAGGAATCGATGCGGGCTATAATCGCACATACAGAATGCAAGTTTTAACAAAAGCCGCTGTTACGTTTTCATTTTTTTTTTTTTTTTATATGTTTGTTTTTTCCTTCCTATGGCATTCAGAGCACTTAATAAACTAAACACACACACACACACACACACACACACACACACACAGTCTCACACACAGTCCGAGGCTCTCTCTCTCTCTCTCTCTCTCTCTCTCACACACACACACACACACACACACACACACACACCAGATTAGATACATGTCAAGCCTAGCCTGGAGAGTTCAAGACTTCCTCAGTACCGGATCAATAATGTGCTAAGCCGCAACGGCGAGCCAATAAAACTTTTACCGGCTGGAAACTGAACAGAGACTGAGTGGGTACTTCTAAACACAGTCCATTTACACACAGTCCTACATACATCTATACTTCACTCCTTCCATCGATTTGGTTGCTGTGGTAGCAACAAACACTCTCTGTGACCACTGATGGCATCCACCAGCTGGTACTGCAGTGTAGTACCTAAGTGGTTTGAGGTCACTGGCAGGTGAAAGCCGGTTAGTAACGAGGCAGGCAGTACCTACGTCACTGAAACTGAAATTGGCAACTTGACCTAGGCCGCAGAGGAGAAAGTCTATTTGATTCATGTTTTCGCCAGTCGGGTGTTCTCCCTTTCATCCAGCAACAACATAAATAGGTTTCCACTTTTAGAAGTCCGGCAAACAGCAAGGGAAATTGGCCGTTTGGTACCGGCCGCGACTGAACTTCTTCCTTTGGATACGAGCGTTAAAGGGCCGTGAAATTGCAGTTCTGCTGAGACCGCTAAAATGAATTATCGATAAACATGTCTTTTGTTGCTGAAGAACTGCAAATTCAATGTGAAGAGAAAACGAAAGAACGAAATGGAGCCCATGGAACATTAATTTTGTCTTTTTCAAAAAAGTGTTCTCCGTGCAGTGTCACTCATTTGTTGTCCATTACAAGAGTATTTTCATCGCTGACTGCTTGTTGTTACGAACGTATTTTGTTGAGTGCCAAGTCTGGCAAAATGGTAAACCAGCTTTTTTATTCGGGGAAAAAAAACCACTGTTTCTTTTTCGAAAGAGAAATTCAGATTATGATGCGCAAGACTGAGTTCCAAACGCTTATTTTGCACATGCATATCATCATCATCATGGTCACACACACACACACACACACACACACACACGCACGCACGCACGCACGCACGCACGCACGCGCACACACACACACACGCACGCACACACACACATAAAAACAAATACATTGATTGAAAGAGTCAAGATACTGCTGATTTTCAATCATTTCTTAGCAGAATCCTGCCAGTGTATCATGTGTGTGTGCGCGCGCGCGCTCGCGTGTGTGTGTGTGTGTGTGTGTGTGTGTGTGTGTGTGTGTGTGTGTGTGTGTGTGTGTGTGTGTGTGTGAGAGAGAGAGAGAGAGAGAGATTTACTGATTCACGAAAAAAAAACCCAAAAAAACATCGAATGAAGATACTCTTCGTGAGCACCGAAATCGGGTCCGACATGGATCACTACAACAGCCAGCACAGAGCGCAAAAGACAACTTGCTTTACAACCAATGATTCTGTTCCTGCTTGTTCGAGCCAGGTTTGTGTGCGCTACGCTGGGCTGACTTCTTATCGGAATATTCCGTTCTTTGCATGAGTTATCACCTACAGTGCCCCTTAGCCCATGTAGCCTAACCTCAACTTTTTTTGTGTCATTGTCACACGCGGCTCAATCAGTCCCGGCGTCTCACCCCCCGCTGAGGCAGTTCAAGTGTGCGGACACATAAAATAGGAACGTTTTGCAGCCTGAAGAGGGTTGAAATTTCATAATTTGTATGAGTCAAGGGACCTTCAGAGTCCTTTATGACAGAGACGTGATATACTGCATGGTGGTGGTTTATTGTCAGCGGTCGGCGGCGGTGGTACTTGACGGTGGTGAAATTCCCGGTTAACATTGCTTTGTGAAGAGAGAATACTTACGTTGCATGGCTAGGATTTCCAATGCCGCTACTTTAAAGCCTGGTTTATTCATTTACATGATTTTTTTTTTAACCCTTTCTTTAATTTTTCTTAGTCTTGTAGTGTGGTTACTAAGTGCCAGAATGAGTTACCTTAGCGGTAACTCAGTCAGTTTAGGGACCACGGGCAACTCAGTCGAGTCATTCGTCTCCCGGCGACTGAAACATTCAACTGGCCAGTCAAGAACTCGGAACTTTAAATTTATGTTGGACTGAGCACGACCCTTTGCGGAAAAAACAGGTCCATGCATGGTACTTTTTCTCTGAAACCCATTTTTTCTTTGCCGGCCACAGCTGGCCTCCTTCTAGCGGGACGGGCAATCAGTCGTGACGCTAATGGGGAATTCTTCACTACTGGAAGTGTCACTGAGCCCGACTGTTCGTGTGTTCATGACGTGTACAGTGGCCAAACTGACAACACACAAGCTCGAGCAACAATAACAAAATCACAACAGAGAGAGAGAGAGAGAGAGAGAGAGAGAGAGAGACTGACGAGTTCTTGTTCGGTCCATGAGAGAGAGAGAGAGACTGAGTCTGACACACTGACACTGAGTGGACAGAAACAGACAGTAAGTAAAAAGTCACCTCACTATCACCGTCTGTAAACCCCCCCCCCCCACCCCCCACCGACTTACTAAAAACACACATACACACCGGGACACTGAGGTTCCGTTACTGGGTACCGTATACACAAAGCCCTGTTCCGGTCTCGCCTCCTCTGGATCTTCAGTCCTGACTGGTCACCTCGGTGCAGCCAAGCTCCTATTATTTCTGACTGCCAAGAAACTGACAACCAATATTATCAAGGTGACCTAGCAAACAGAAACTGGGCCACACACGGAAGGAGAAAGACAGTGTGGAGTGGAGGTGGAGTGGAGGTGGCGGGGGGGGGGGGGGGGGCTCTTGTCTGGCAGTCATCTGTCCAACAGCTGTGTGCGGTAATACTGAATTTGAGCGCGTAGCAGCTACTGCGTTATGTGGGCTACATGTACCGCTGTGGAACGCTGAGAGAAGCACCAAAGCTTTGTTGTGCTATAAAACATTTATAGTGCATGATTGTACTGTCATGTAAATCATATTAAAGGAATGTAACAGAGGGTTCAGACAGCGGTCTATCCATCAGCTCCGGCTTTCTCAGTTTTCCACACTTTATTTGAATGAAGTAATTTCAGTGTTTTCCTTCTGCTTCTGTTTGTGTACCGTTTTATTTTTTTGTATTACACGCAAACTGTTCTAAATGATTTATTCACTATATTTCTACAGAGAATTGTGAAAACAAACGACGACACTACATGCATGCATGTATACATGTATGTTTCTCCTTTTCAAATAACACTCAGTTCTCGTGTCAACCATGCTTTCTGGAGTTTATTTGGTTGTTTTTTCCCCCCAGATGTTCAATCACTGTGAAACTGTGTTTCCTGTGCAAAAGAACCTTTAGAATGGCCACAGGATATGACAAACATGACTGAAAAAAAGTTCTGTAATGTTCAAACGGCTTTTACTTTTATCTTTTTAGAAGGTTAAGTGACTATTAAGCTCTGACAGCAAATCATGCTGACAAAGCCAGAGTTGAGATCTTTGTTCAGCTGTCCAGGCCGGCAATGCGCTAACACATCTCCAACTTTAAAGGTCTTCATCGCCAGTTCTGAACTTCACATACTGATGCAGTGTTCACCTCCCACCCCCATCAGTGACTTTGCAGTAATTTCTGTATTTTTTTTTAAACGTCAATTACAGACTTTAAATGGAATCTCAGTCCAATCCTGATTAAGCTTGTACCCAACTTAATTCAAAAGTTAATGGTAAGATTTCATCTACTGCATTCAGGAGTGGTGTTCTAAACCTAACTTAATCAGATATTGACTCAATAACAGGTATGTGGGCCACACTGCTTATTCCCAGGCCTCCTTTCAGTTTCGCTAGATTACAGCTTTTACTGAAGGCAAAAACCCTTGGCATGTCTGTAATAGTGAACAGGAAATTCGATTTTCTGAACACTTGAAGATCAAAAGTAGCAATGCTGACCTTTAACAGGGCCGGTGATGACTTTTCCATTAGAAATGACATCTCATGACAGCAGACAAAATGCCAAACCAGGCAAGCTCTCTAGGGCTTACACGGAAATCAATAAGGGTGAGACGCTGGTGTCATTCGCTGCTTTCAGAGGTTTATTTTGTGTTAACTCCAGCACAAACAGTTGCATTTTCATGGAAAATAGTTCCCAGTCAGTCACTCTGAATGAGTTGTTCTAGTCAAAACTAAAAACTGATGTCAGGGTACTGTCTCCAGACAAAACAAGTGACATACATACATGCGCATGCTTGATTTCCTGTATACAGTTCCTGCAGAGGGCGTTCTATCATTAACCTGTACAATTTATCATGAGGTGACCCTTCATACAATAGCATATAAAAGCACACAAGTCGGCGTCTCGTTTGATACACTGCTTGATCACTTGGCAACAAACCGGTCTGTTAAACCAAACCATGCACTCACCCAAACATACAGATCGAGGCGCTCCATACAAAACAGTCTCCAAGTGACAATCGCCACTGGTCTAAATACATGTACAAACCCCGACGGTGCACATTTCTTTCACCGACCTGATCAGCAGAACAATTATACAAGGTCTTACTCTACATCAGTTTGGCCTGCGGGAAAAAAATCGACAAAACTTCACCATTTCTAGAAGTAGAACCTTCACTTTATTCTGTTGGACAGTCTTTCAAAATACTTTCAGAATCCTATTCAGTTGACAAAACCCACTTAGGTGATAATTCCCATACCTTTCTAATCTCCCAGTGAAGTTTTAAAAAGCTCTGGTAATCTTGTTCCTTTCCTTCTGAACTGATATCATGGAAGCACAGGAACTCCCAAAAATTTATATCAGAATGATTAAAAGCCAAATGTCAATTACAGTATGTGCAAACTTCTGAAATACAATTCTGCACACCTCCACTTCTGGCTCTAGGTAATAAAATATGGTATTTTCTCATTTCAGTATCACACTAACATTAGACAACACTTCAACAACCAGCAGTGTTTGTACCTACAGCTAACACTGAGACTGATCCACAGTGAAACGGTTTAAGGTCCAGCCTTCGTGTTCTACACACAATAATCATACAAGTTCGAGGTAACATTTGTGCCTCTGTTTTTATCAAGCCTACGTACATTATTCAACAAATGCCACACTGATTTACACAAATATATAATATATGAAATATTATCACAACAGGAATGCCAACTCAGAGAGGTAAAAAAAACTTCCAGACTCTTGTTCCAAAACATGAAACAGCAACATAAAAAACATCGCTTCATCATAGGAGAGGATCGGCTATTTTAAGCTCGATTCTTTTTCCCGTTGTCATTTGGCTGCAAGAACTGAAGTTGGAACAGTGTGATATGTGACTCGGGGACGCACTTATTAACTGGAATCAAGAACGTACGGTGGGAAACATTCACCACCAATGACTGGAAACACAAAGTAGCAAGAAACTCTCAACTGTGTACATGTATTATGTGTAAGTGGAGAGTTTCCTCTTACGTCTGTCCGCAGCCATTCGTTGATAAAACACATGTTTACAGTGAAACAATTTCATTCATACACACATTTGAAATTTAAAAAAAAAATACAAAATTAAAATGTTACCTCTCTACTGATTAGGGTCTGATGCAAGAAAACTGGCTCACAGTACTTGGTGACATGCATATGAAACAAGTGCACTGAAACACACACGCACACTAAAATTGCAGCAAATAGTCAAATACATTTATATTACAAAATCAGTAACAAGCACAGTGGTACCAGGACACACGGTCACACAAGTGTTAAATTCATTGCTATGACTGAAATAAATAAAGTTAATTCACGTGTGGGATTCCCTACATTTTAACCAAATAACTAGATGATACAAAAATGAAACAAATAAAATAAAACAAGTGTACACAGTGAAGAAATTATTGATTATTGAATAATCTGAGAAAAAATTCATAATAATATGCTCTTTCTCACACACGTATAGATATATAATATATGCAAAATTAAAAGCTTTCAGTTTGGCATTGGTGACATTTTCTAGGAAACAGCTACATGGATCAGCCATAGTCTCTCTCTCTCACACACACACACACACACACACACACACACACCACCATGATCTCCCTCTCTTGACAATCACAATAAAACCTTGCAAACACTCAGAAGGAAATACACCCACCCCCCTTTCTCTAAAGAAAACAACAACAACAACAAAACAGCATGCAAACTTGTGTACATGTTGCACTAGACGTATCTAAGTCACAATGATGAAAACTGCCCTTCTCTTTTCGCAAGTAACTCAGTTCTAATTTCTCATGGAGAAAAAGGACAATAATACAGGCGATTCAATGTCAGTTATCACCTGTATTGGCCCTTATATTTATATCCTCCACCTGATAATCATCCCTCCACAGAAAATGCGCCCCAACCCCCCTCCCAATGCAACCCCCCACCCCCACCCCAAACCAACCAGAAAAACCCAAACCACCCAACTGTGCTATTTTTTAAAGTTTGTTTTTCTAATGAACAAGTGTACCACAGTGAAAAGATCTGTTCTATGCCATGTTACCTTCATGTCTGTCAGCCAAGAACAGAACAAAATGAGAGAGAAATTTTTTTTTTTAAAGAAACATGTAATGATTTATACCCGCATATTTTTTTGATGGGAAATGTCAGTTAATCCCCCTGATTTTACACAGATAAAACTAAAATACTACTACTAAATAAAAGCATTAAAACCTTCATTGTTATAAGTGATGATTATGAATGAGATGATACATGTATGTGACTGCATAAGTGCCCAATAATGTACTTTAAGTAAGGGTGAAACATGTTGCACTGAAAGTGAAAGATCAATAATGAAATAATCATTTACAGAACAGACACAAACCAAATACAGTAATTACGTTATATATATGTTTACTGACAAAGACACACTCCTTTCAAGGTTTCAATGCAAACTGTGAAAGTCCAATTGTAAAAATCTGACTCTAAAACAGCAATTTCATTTTCATTTTTTTTTTCTATTTCTTTGAGCAGATAAATTCCCCAGGTATCAGTAAAGTGATTATTTACAATCTGTGAGTTTCACACTGAAGATTTACAGAAATGTGGTAGAAAGAGATGTATAATATAAACTGTGAGTGAAGCTGGAATGGATAAATGAATATTTGATACACATTACATATCAGAATTATTTCATTTTAATCTAAGTTTTTACCTGGCATAGTCAATATATACCAGTAGGTACTGTACAAACATACACAGCACACTGTGATACAGAGAACACACTCACACTGATTTTGTTCAAAATTATGGACCCTGGTTTGACATCATCTCACCTCCAAACGACTAAGCCAGATGAAATAATAAAAATCATCACAGAATACTGACACTGTCTCTGCCTTGGTGGTACCTATGTACATGTATGTATAACTGTATCAAAGTTCTTCACACTGTTTTCTTAACCTCCAATGTCTGAGTTGCACTCCAATGCCAGAAGTTCTCATTACCTGTTGAATTTGGCTGAAAGTGTACATCCAAGTTCACTCCACACTACATGGAGTAAAGTTGGTGTGAACGGTATTTAGAAAAAAAAGAGGGGAAAAAAAAGAAGAAGAAGAAATTGTGCTTTGAATAACACAGACACATCCCATCACACACTAACAATCTCACTTGAGTTGAAGAGGCTGATGGATGACAGCTATTCGGTCCAGCCCCAGGCAAAAAACAAACGTTCATAATTTAACAAAATTATATTACACCCATGGCCTCACACACGAAAAAGCACACTCACACAGATTGTCTTGTCTGCATGGCCAGCACTTAACAATGCATTGAGCCTTCTGATGTGTGAATTTAATAACGAGGCTTGGCGTTCTGTGCAAAACAGGGTGGTATCCAATACTGACACACTGAAATTGTGACTTATCTACATGTGTTTTATGATGCAGTTACAACTTTAACAGTGACAGAAGATTACTATACAGTATTTATGTCTCCATGAATGGAATAAAAGATGCTACTTGCACAACATTGCAGGTGACTTGCTTGACTTGCTTCACAAATGTGAATTCCACACTGTTTCTTTTTTTGAAGTGATGAAGAGTGCTTTGAAAAGTACTCTGACCATGAACAGGTCAGCAGTGCAGTATCACACAAGAGCTCTGATGGACGGCATAGGAGTTTAAGGTACATTCACAGTGTTGTGATTTTGGCAGGTGAGCCTGCTAAGACGGTATGTTTGTCACATGGTGGAACCGATCTGGGGCAGCTTGGTGCGCGTGTTGAGCTGTGACTGCATGTCCTCTTGTAGAACTAGCTGCCGTGTTTTGCCGCTGGAGGCGATGGTGCCATTGAGTTTGGGCATTCCGGAACTTCTCCCCGCACCTGAGGAATTGCGACGAGAGGCCGAGTCTCCCCGGCCTTCCACCTGGCCAGGCGGCTTGGGAAGGCGACGACGTAGCCAAGGGTGACGGAGAGCTTGTGTCGGGGTCATGCGGGTGGAGGGGTCCCAGTCGAGGCATCGCTTCATGAAATCCAGGAACATGGGGTCATCACAGCCCTTTAGCGCCACGACCATCTCCTTGCTGCTTGGTGGTCCACGTGGCTTCCCGCGACGCGATCGCCCGCCATTTAGCACAGTGCTGCCATCTGGTAAGGTGGTCACTGTGCAGTAGCGAGGATAGCCCTTGGAGCTGATGAAATTGCGTGCTCGCTTCGAGTTGTCAAGCAGCTTCTGAGGTGGCATGCTCAACAGCTCAATGATACAGGCCAACTGATCACCTTCATCCTCACCTGGGAAAAGGGGGTAGCCTGTGAGAAGCTCCGCCAAAATGCAGCCCAAACTCCACATGTCGATGGGCATGCCGTACTTGGCCCCCAGAATCACCTCAGGGGCCCGGTAGAATCGGGACTGAATGTACGTGTAGATACGCTGGTGTTCATAGCAGCTTGAGCCAAAGTCGATCACTTTGATTCCACTCCGCCCTTGCTGCTTCAGGAGAATGTTTTCTGGTTTGAGATCACAGTGAATGATTCGATTCTTGTACAGAGCATCAAGACACTGCAGGATTGAGTGTGCAAACTTTCGCACGAGTTGCAGGCTGAAACCCTGGAATTTGTTCTTTTTGATCAGTTCATACAAGTTCATACTAAGCAGTTCAAAGGTGATGCAGATGTGGTTTCGAAAGGTGAAATTTTCCATCATGTGCACAATGTTCATGGTATTGTCTTTGTCCTGCTTCTTCAAATGTTCCAAGATTCTGATCTCCTCTTGCGCTTGGCGGTGGAAACGCTTCTCATTTCTGACCATTTTCAATGCGACATGCACCTGGTCTTTATGGTCATAGGCTTTCACCACCTGGCCAAAACTACCTTTTCCGATCACCTTCAGAACTTCATAACGGTACGAAATGTGGTCGTGTGGCACGTGAACATAGGATCCATTTTCGTCATCATAGCCATTGTTACCGGCACCGCCTATCACACCCTGCCGCTTCTTGGCATTCTGACCCACGAAGAAGATCTGTGGGAAATTAAAAATTTCGTGGTGCTCAAACGCCGTCAGTTTATGCATGTACTGTTTCATGGCTGTTTCAGCACTCATCTGATTCCCTCTTCGTGCCTGAGAACTCTTGCTTCCAGCGCTGCCCGCACTGGAGCTGGGTCTAACTGCCGGCAGTTGTGATTGATCGTCGGGCCGGACGCCATTTTGGACAGGTTCGCGTTTATCGTGATGGTGGTGGTGTTTATGGTCCTCAAACAACTGCTGGACCTTCACGCCGTGTTGATTCATGTGTGCGCTGCCTCCCCCCACCGTCTGACTTGTTAAAGGTGGGAGGTGGGACGAGGTATCATACGTGTGGGTCATAATATCACCCGTTGAAAACATAGAATGCGTTCTCTGCACTGGAACTGGCATAGGGTTGACTCGTATGCTCATTCTCCCATTCCAGTGACAGGCAAATTTACTAACCTCCGTTCTTCCTGCTCGCCTCCCCGGCTACACACACGGCTTGGGGTGGAATAAATCCATCCTAAGACAGGGAAAATATTCACTAATTTAAGGTCCAAGTGCCTTCAATTCCCAGTCTCTCACACAAGTGTTGCTGTTTCGAAAGAATGGACCCTCGTTGCCATGCACGACCTGGCGGCCAGACGGCAGGAACGTGACGTCATGGAAACTAGGGTCACGTGAGTCAACAAAGCTGAGAAGCCATGACAGAGGTCGTGCTCTATCCAAAGTATGCCAGATTCTATTTTTGACTACTGTACCCTTCAAAAACCATCCGCGTTGTCAACTGGGAGGGTTGTGGGTGTACTTGTGGGATTTCAAATATTTTTTATATCAATGTCGACTTCCTGCCAAGAATAATTTACGGCAAAAGTCCCTGTCGTCTGCTCGACATAGTCCGCGGTGGCTCAGCCAGTTGTCTTTTCTGCCTCCATGAACTTCGTGCTTTTTGCATCAAGCAAAACTGTTCAAAAAGCTTGATGGGAAAAATAATTTAAATTTCCAGTAGGAAATATGATCACTTCACCAAAACAGCCTACACCCAATGTCACCAGTTCTGACCCGGCCGGCCCCGTCACGTCGGACGCTTTCAAGTTGAGCACTCGGAACTGAAGAAGTCAGTCAGTCAGCCAGTCACGGTCTCTGAAGTCAACGTGAACGTATGGGCATATCATTTAGAAGCAGCGCATTCATCGTACAAATCATCATCTTATCTATACGGAAGAATGCACATTTCGACACATTTATGTAGTTAGCAGGCCAGTTATGCTGACGGACTAACTTGACTCAGGATTCTCGGCCGGCTCAGTCTCTGTCTACAACTGAGTCTCTCTGTAGAGTCGGACAGCCGTAATAACAAACCCACCTACACTTGAATCCGTTGAAAATAGCCCACCAGCATAATAAGCTTTATTTTAGCACTTTCCGGTTTGATGGTGCATTTATCATGATTTACCAACAAAATACTGTATCGCAAAGGAAAACTAGGCTCATGACGGGGGTCAGTAACGCTGGCAAGAAGAGTGCGATCGAAGGGAAGCAACACCACTTTTAGCGATAATAGTGGAGGCCCTCACAGTCGCCTATCTTGAGCACGCGACGAATGCCATGCAAAGGTAACAGAAAGACTGATCTTTTGTGCAGGATCGGCTACACTGTGACACTCCCGGAATCGGATTTTTTCTCAGTTTCCCACGAAACTGCAAGCACTAAAGACAGTGTTCTAACTGATCACTAAAGTCAGTACGAGAAACACCAGCAGTTGTAAAATATATGTATATATAATTATGTTCATTGCATTAAGCCAGAGCCGGTCTGTGCATATATGTGCACAGACCGCTGACGTATGTCAGTTAATTGCACTAATCATTTAGACGGAAGCCTTGTGATCTGGACTGGAGGACTGTTCCTTAGGTAGGTACATATAGCATAAGTGACGATATCATTATAAAACAAACCTGTTTCAAGTTTCTCCATTCACACAACGAAAACAAATATAATACAGGGTGGGTAGGCGATCAACTTATTTTAAATACTTTTTCCCCCCTTTCAAGAGAAACAATTACCTTTTAAAGATGCTGATGCTACAGTTACTAATAGAGATAGACTTCTGTTTTGAAACAGCCGCTGCCCCTGTGGCTGGGCCTTTGCGCTCGAAATAGTCTATCTTAGAGATTAGTAGAGCTCAGAATGCAACACACTGACGTTTGATGACCGTGCAAACGAGAACACTGAACTCAGTCACAAGGTTGAGTGTGGTAACTGGCCACACTGTCACCGGCTACCGCGTTATAGCTTCAGTCAGCTGAACGCAAGCCTCAGTGTCTGTGTCAGTGGCACTGGTACTGATGTATACAATGGGCACTGTGACTGATGCGGCTCACTGAGTGGTGTAGTTCGGGTACTAACCCATGAGTGATCGGGGAAGTCACATACTGAGTTAGGGATCCAAGCGAACAAACTTTTTGCTGGCTGCATCTTTTGCGTGGTGGCTAAGCACAGGAAAACGGCGTCAGGCTAATGTAAGAAAAATGGCAGCGTACCTAAGCTGTACGATGATGTTTACTAGCTGAGCTTGATTGATTAGAATGGGATCCCCTATGGCGCACGGCGAACCTCACCCGGGCTCAGTGCCGGGCAGCACTGACTCAGTGACGGTGTTTGCGTTGGACATTTTCACTGAGACACGCACGCACTGTAGCTTGTAGGGGTAAAGTGTATATTTTCATGAAGCGTTATTCAGCGTTAATTGTGTCCAGTCATTATATCAGTAAATATTGGTACAGCCACCACAGAGATATTAATGTGTTGATGCTGTTCCTATGGTTGGATCCATGACCCTCGATTACAGGAGAGGGACATCACGACTATGAGTGGCCGGTGTGACGCTAGACACCACCACTGATAACAACTCAGAACGATCTGTACGGCGCCTAAAAATGTTGAAGTTAGGGCCTTTAAGTAAGTGAAATAATCATTGCTCTTACTAAATGCCCAGCTGAGCTACACAAACTGACAAGACACCCGGCAGCCGACCAGATCACCAACCAAGCCCGGCGCCCGGGCGGCCGGCAACCACCCATTGTAACCAAGCTTTCAGTAATACAACTCGTAATCGGCAGATTATAAAATTAATCACTAGTACTGACACGCCAGTCATATTCTACAATTTTTAATCAGGCGCGACCTTTAAAAGCATTAGTCTCTGTTACTGTATTGATCGGTACTGACATGAAAACAGCTGTTTCGGTCGGGTCGGGGCGCTCAGCCATCAGCTCAGTTTACTCAGTTAAGACGGTCAGACGATCTTTAGCACGGGGGTGAAACAAAATGGACCCCGGGGTGTTTTTTCTGGTGCTGTGCTGCTCCAAATCAGCTGGTTCCCACGCCGGCATAGAACCGCGTGTTTTCTTTTACTGAAAAAAAGGGGGGGGGGGGGGGGGGGTACAGCACACCAAAAAACTTGACGCTTCAGATTTTCAGTTGTCGGTCATTAGAACGATTGAAAAGGACCGTTTACCAACCACAACCCGACTTCTACTAATACATTACTACAATGATGTGTATACGGTTTTACAATAACTGCTTTTCAAGTAATGAGAGCAATCGTCGTCAGTCGAATCGTTTGAAGCGGCATAGCAACGGAAAATGGTCGTCCATTTTCACTGATTACCCTCCGCGTATAGTTTTGCTCGCCTTGCGTCAGTTTTACCGGCCGGGCCCTCGACCTCTACCGTGATGCGCCAGCTTGCACATATTGTAATTACTGAATATTGAACGTGACCGGGTTTTTTTTTTTTTTTTTTTTAGCATACATTGATTTATCATCCATGTATTACGATGACTGAGCCTGTGTGCGCATCAAGAACACTGACGGGACTTTTTTGTTTGGCCCGAGAGTAGAACTTGTGTACAAACACCAAAACTGACAAAGTTCAAGTCAAAGGTTGTCCTCGGTCTTTCGATCAGAGTCAGTCGTCACAATTCAGTTCTGACGGACTTGCTGATTAATTTTGTTTTTAAATTTATGGAAATAATTTCCAAGGCTGCCCGTTACGTTTCCGGAAAATTGTTCGACGAAACAGACGATGTGGAACAAAAATACTCCAAACCATTGCTGCCGTTTTGGGAAATTCGTGACCATCCGTTTCTTGTCTACTTGCAGAAAACAGGTAGGCTTGATTTTGATCCCTAAGCCGGAAAATGCTATGACTGATCAGCCGGTTATTCTCATCATGTGGGCGCCTCTCCGACTGAGACCATTATGCATCCACTTGACTTCAGTTTTGGGTCACCGTCCATCAATCGGGCACGTCACGGCGGCAGTAACAGACGTCGGGCATGCTGCCCTCCTCCTCCTCCCCCCACCCACTTCTTCGCATTACTCATCAGACTCAGTCACATGTCCCTGACCGCGACGGACCGATGATCTCGCCCCCCCCCCCCCCCCCCCACCGGAGATCCACTGAGTCGCAGCAACTTGAACGACCTGGTGTTCAACGGATTCTGTCTGTGCCGATCAGATCCGCGCCGGAGTCAGTGGATCCTTGCCGGCGACTGTGACCGCATTCATCTGGCATTAGTGGTGGTTAGTCAGTGCCGCAAAAGGGCAAGAATATAACAAAAATTGCCAGCTGAACGGTCTCTCAAGTGTCACTGAACCTGCTCCGGCTCCGCGGTCCCACGGCGTCACGGCAGTCCGGCGGCTGACGGACTCAGTGACTCAGTGACAGTCCGACGGCTTTGGGCATTTGTCCCTGCCGATCAACTTGAACTTCTTATGCGGCCATATGATTATTTATTTAGTACGCACTTTAAGGTTGATGTTTGCCAGCGCCACTGGTGATCAGTTCTGACACTGACTGACCGGCGAGGTCGGGGTGGTTGGCCAGTGTGTGTGCACTGACGGAGTGTGTGCACTGACGGAGCAGGCCGTACCCGGGTGGACCGGAATGATGAGTGCCACTGATCATACCGGTCCACTGACCCCGGGGGGTCCGGTCCGGCCTGCAGGGCCGGGCCGCCGCGGAGCCCGGCCGAGCTCAGTCAGTCGCAGTCAGTGACAGGTGGCAGCAAGCGCTTGGCATGAATACTGTTTCTGCTGATGGAAACAGTGGGCACAGAAGGAGATAACGGTGTGAAAAACACATATACTGAGGCCTTTGAAAGTGTGAACTAATTCCTTGTCACATCTCCCCCTGCCCGGTATAAGGATTTCGTCTGCTATTGGTAAGGGGAGAATACTGTACCGGAAATAGTTTTCGGTACGCATGCGTAGAGACGTGTACATTGACGTGGAAGAAACCCGGCAGGCAGCGACAGAAATTCATGTTCTGAGACCGGACTCAAGAAATTCATCATGATGATGTTAAAACGCGACAAAAAGGAAGAGGAGGAAGGTCTGTTCCTTTGATTTTGTTGGTATAACCTGTAGACCTGAAAGGTTGACAGATTATTGATGTCACCCGACATGGATGGTTAGGTTACACCAACCACTAGTTCTTCATCCTTCCGGTAGATTTGGACAGCTGAAATTAGTGTACTGGTCAGTGTCGGGAATCATTCTAACTCCTTGCTGTTAGTTAACTGGACCAACAGGTAATCAACTCATAAACATGCGGTCTGAGATTGTGTTATCGGCTTCAGGCATTCGGAGCACATGCATCCAAGACTAGTACTACATAGTAGTAGTTATAGTAAGATGCATATTTGTGTTTTGCTCCATTTAGGCTACTTACTTTGACAAAAAGATGAGTTTCATTCATTTATGCGTGGTCGTCTTTGACTTCCAGGAGGTGGGAACCCATTTAGTAATCTGGAAAGGAGCTCCGTTCTTCAAGAGGTAAGACCACTCAGCTTCAGGTTTGACTTTGACAGCATAGAGTAATAGATGTTGGGCCCCAGTTGTGTACTAGTGTAAAGGAGAGCCCTGCTTATTATTATTAGTTATTCTTCAATTTAAAAAAAAAACAACCCCAGTTTTTACAAGCTAGTGCAGCTAGTAACATGTAACAAGTAACTAACTAATGGGTATTAACTGCATAAATGTGTGCACACATACACAAGCATATGCACACACACACACACACACACACACACACACACACACACACACACACACATTGTAAAGCACACCAATTCATTGAATGACTTGCATCTGTACTGTCTCTTTCAGGCCAGGACTTTCAACGAAACCCCGATCAATCCAAGAAAATGTGGCCACATCCTGACGAAAGTGTTGTATATTATCAACCAGGTACTTAAGATTTTCTCCTCTTTTTTAGGTGTGAATGGATGTTGTTAAGCAGTGAATCACAGTCAGAGTGGTACAGTTGTTGACAGTGGCTAGCTTGTCCAAGTGCTCTTAGTGTATGTTATACACATTTCTGGATCTTAGTGTCAGTTATTGTTTGTTTTTTTAATTCAAGGGGGAGATCATTGGATCAACAGAAGCTACAGAGGCATTCTTTGCGATGACCAAGCTGTTCCAGTCAAAAGATGTGAGTTCTTAAATCATCCTTGGGGTAACTGTATGGCATTGTCTTTCAGGGATTGGTTCTTGTTTAGTATTTCAATTTGTTTGTAATTGTATAGTTACCAGTATCAACTAATCAAGTAAACACGATCAACACTGTATATTTTTTAAAAGTATATCTGTAGTACAGTCATTGAAATTTGGTTAGTGATGATTTTTCAAAGATACTGTGGATGTAAATTGTAATGAACGTTACGGTACTCAGCTTAACCGCGTTAAAATTGATACCATTATGGCAAAGGTGGGTTTCACATTTCCATAAACTAGTGGTTTCAAGAATCTAGTGATTTGTGATCACATTTAATTTTTTTTTTTTTCCCCTTTTTCAGCCTATCTTGAGGCGTCTTGTGTATCTTGGTATCAAGGAAATGTCCAAGATTGCTCAGGATGTGATCATTGTTACAAGCAGGTTAGTTGATAGGGCCACAAACAACAACAACAAAAAAACCCCACAACATTCTTTACATCAATGCTTTCCTGCCTGATATTACATTTCACTGGGGGAGCCGTTGTGGTCGAATGGTAGAGCGTTGGACTTCTTTTTTTTTTCTTTTTTTTTTGCTGCCCCAACTCTCTGCCGGCTCCAGTGGTGTTCCTCCCGGGTAATGGGTGGAACCCACGGAGGGCTCGGAAGCTGGGACAATTTTTACTATGCATGATGATGGAGATGAGGATGATGGTAAGATGATGCTATGGAGGTCCGTGTGGTTTGGGACTGCGGGACAGGGCCGCATTCCACGCTTCCTGTCATAAATATCCCGGCATTAACCAGGCCCGGGAACTACGGCACCTGCGGTGCCGGCCGTGTAATCATCCACGCCATAAGACGTGTCATACCAAGGGAAGCACCCCCAAAGTCGCACCCGTGAAGTGGGTGAATCTCGGCTGTGTGGCAACAGCCTCCCCATTAGGCCCATAGCACACCCGCTCTGGGTAGGAGCCGACCTAGGTAGGAAAAATCCTGCTTGCTTCGGCTGGGACTCGAACCCGGGTCTCCCGGTCCATAGTCCGAAGTGCTAACCACTACACTACGGGGGCCGGTAGCGTTGGACTTCTAATGCTCGGGTTGTGAGTTCAATCCTGGCTAGGGCCAAATATTTGTGCTGGCTTTTTCATCGTTGCCCCGTCTTTGATATCACCCTATGTGGTGGAAAAGGACGTTAAACCCCCAAACACCCACCCATCCTACATTTCACTGAATTTCCCCTGGTGCTATACTAGTGTCAGTCTAGATGAGGGGGTTAGGGTGGAGATGCTGTTGGGGAGGTGGTATCTAACAGCATCCTAATTTAAACTAGCATTGTTAACCTTTTTTTTCCCCCTCTCATCTCATTATTTCTTTGTCTCACATTTGACGATGCAGCAGTACAGGGCTTCATGTCCATGTAAGACGTCGGTCATAGTCTGATTAATGTTTTTTTTTTTTTTTTTTAAATATATATGTCCGATAACTTCTGCACTATAGACTATAGTGGACATGAATATTCAGGACAACTGTTGCATGTCAGCCGATACATTTTGTCCGATTATTGTTCCATGGATATGCAGCCCTGTCGGTGTCTGGTGTTGAAAGAAAAAAATGAGGTCAGCGTTTTGTGATCGACATAGGTTTGTTAACAATTTTGCTTGCTGTAGTTGGTCATGGGATAAAGTCTTTATGCACTTTGTTGTTTCAGCTTGATGAAAGACATGACTGGAAAAGAAGACCAGTTTCGAGGACCAGCAATCCGTGCATTGTGCTCCATCACAGATGTAAGACAGTGTTAGAATTTAACTTTGAAAAGGATGTTTCAAGCTAGCTGTGCCTGTATAGATCTACTTAGTGGATGTGCCAACACTTGCATTGGTTAAAAATACTGATTCACATTCCATTAGGCATCGGTGGGGTTATTAATTTTTCTACCATCGTTTACTAGTTAGTGCAGTATTTTTGTGATTCTTATCAAGTTGCTTGTGGATGAATGACTGCTTTAACGAACCTTGTCCAGTGTGGAATACAAATATATGTTTGTATGCATTTTGTTTTTTCTTCGATTTCAGACCAGCATGTTGCAGAGCATTGAGCGCTACATGAAACAGGCCATCGTTGACAAGGTGCCTGCTGTCTCCAGTGCGGCCCTCGTCTCTTCTCTCGTGAGTTTGTAATATAAATATGCTTTGGGGGATCATTAATGCCTGGCCTACACAAGACACATGGGGGGGGGGGGGGGGGACAGAAGTACTGACAGTTGGCTGCTTGCTTTATTAAATATAAAGATTCTTAGCATATAGAACACTTTGAAGCTTTGAGTGTCACTTGTAAACATGCAGTTATTGCTACAAGCATTAATTGAATGACATGCAACATTGTGTTGTAAAATATTTTTCTGTGTTCTTCATGGTCTTATCAAATTATGTGTGTGTGCAGCACCTGAGTAAGAGCAGCCAGGAAGTTGTCAAGCGTTGGGTGAACGAGGCGCAAGAGGCAGTCAACAGTGACAACATCATGGTGCAGGTTAGTTTGTGTTTTATTTTTAGAATAGAGTGTAAAACATTGAACCTATTTCTGTAGCAGTATAGATTGACACAGTCAGTCATTTTACGTACCTGCTGTTAGTCTCCACAGAGAGAGGGGTCGGTGTGATGAACACAAGAAACACAGACAAGTTGATGCCTCTGCTCATAGTGTGTCTGAATGTGTGTTTGCTTGCTTGTTTGACTCTTGCAGTATCATGCGCTTGGTCTCCTGTACCACATCCGACGCAGTGATAAGCTGGCGGTCACAAAGCTGGTCAGCAAATTCTCCAAGCATACCCTCAAGTCACCGTATGCCTACTGTCTTCTGGTGAGAAAACATAGATCACTAATACTATCACGGAAGTTTCTAGACTGTTGTTGTTTTGTCTTAAAGAAACGTGCGTTTATTTCCAAAACATGTGAGAAATCAAGAAGAAGACTAAGAAGATTTGCAACCAAGATACAGATTTTCTTTTTATTCAGCTTGTACTGATTTGGTTGTATGACTCAGTAGTAGGAGTTGTCCTTTTTTTTTTCTTTTTTTCTTTCTTTGTCTTCATTGATGTACTTCCTTTTACATATTTTCAGATTCGGATTGCAACCAAACTGATTGAAGAAGAGGATGCGGGGTAAGTGCTTTGATGTTGTTTTGTTTTGGTTTGTTGAGTTATGATTGTTTTGTGTCATTCTCTTTTCAATATTCAGTTGTCACCTTATCCAGTCGTGCTTGCTTGTTAGCTGAGAAATACGAGGACACTTATAGAGTTTGTGTTTTGGTAAGGGCGTGGATGCTTTATTGGTTCGATAGCTTTCCTCTTGGTGTGTAGGCATGTGTCTGTGAGTTGTAAGCAGATTAAGTTATTGTTAAATTTGCAAAACACTACTTGGGCACATCAGCGTACAGATAATGAGAAATCGAGTATGGTTTAGGTTCTGCATTCTACAGTTCCAGACCATAAGCAGTATCATCGCCTTAATTGACAGGATGACAAGATCACCCATGTTATAACTTATTCTCTTTTGTTCAGTTCCAGCAGCCCCATGTTTGACTTCATAGAGAGCTGCCTGCGGCACAAGAGCGAGATGGTGATCTACGAGGCGGCTCAGGCCATCGTGCAGCTGAAAAACACCACAGCCAAGGACCTGGCTCCTGCTGTGTCTGTTCTGCAGCTGTTCTGCAGCTCCCCCAAACCCACGCTGCGCTTTGCTGCTGTCAGGACTCTGAACAAGGTGAGTGGATCGGTGCTGTCGTTTTCTTCGCTGGTTTATATTTTGTTCAGGTCATTAACCCATTGGCTCCTGGAACGCCCTGTCTCACCATCACCTCGAAGCTTGATCTTGTTTCCATCATCTAGATCTGTCTTGCCATTGTACTTGGGGCTCGTAGGACCAGAATAGTAAATGACCTCACTGTTTGAGCTGTTGAAAGTCAGTCATAGGCGCTTTCCACGATAGAATTGGGATGTGGGTGCCTCTGAATAGAAGAAAAAAAAAGATTAGGTTATGTTTGGGTTTGTAGCAGACAGGGCAAGGTGTATTTCATGGTGATAAAAATTTCTCGTAACTCAGCAGGACTTTTAAAACTTTGCAGGTGGCCATGAAACACCCGGCAGCAGTGACGGCATGCAACCTTGACCTTGAGAACCTGATCACAGATGTGAACCGCAGCATCGCCACCCTGGCCATCACAACTCTGCTGAAGACTGGCAGTGAGACATCTGTGGATCGTCTGATGAAGCAGATCTCTAGCTTCATGTCTGAGATCTCTGATGAGTTCAAAATCGTTGTTGTGCAGGCCATCAGGTTAGACTTAGTTTGATGATGATGATGATGATGATGGGTGTGTGTGTGTGTGTGTGTGTGTGTGTGTGTGTGTGTGTGTGTGTGTGCAGCAGGTCTGATTTTTTGCAAGAGTAGCACTTTATAATGGGTGCATTTTCTTAAAAACTTTGCTCTTGATAAACACATATTAAAAGTAAAGTGCTTTAAAGTTGCAGCAGAGAAAACAAGCTCATTCAGAAGTCTGGAACTATGAAGGGGGAAATAAAAGAAAACCACCTTTCCTTGTTTTTCATACTTTTTGTTTTGCTCCAGGTCTCTGTGTGCCAAGTTTCCCAGGAAGCACAGTGTGCTGATGAACTTCCTGGCCTCCATGCTGAGAGATGAGGTGAGTAGCCATCAGTCTCATTCTATAATCAGTATATCTGTATTTCTGACAGTGACGATCTCTTCACCCAACAAGCCTCTCATGTCACTTGGACTCATACACCAACATCAAAATTTAGACTTTCCGAATTGAAAACTGCGGTTTTCTTGTTACAAAATATTGCAGTGTGTAGATGTAATGGCAGAGTTCATCTGTTTGCAGACGTGGGTAGGGTTAGATTTCTGTTGTCTTCAAACGGACAGGAGTAGTGTGATAGCACCGAAAAAAGGACAAAAGTAATCTTCAGTGTCTGAACATACACTGATGCAAAGTCAGGTGATTTGCATGAGGATGGTTAAGGAGACTGCAATGACACATTTGTTTGTGTTAACCAGGGAGGGTTTGACTACAAGAGAGAGATTGTGGACTGCATCATTGCCACCATCGAGGAGAACCCAGAGGCCAAGGAAGCAGGTCAGTATTCTACTGTCAGTTAACATTACTTTCGTAACACGCGACATCTGCACAAGTTTGCGTGATTTTTTCCCTCCAATTTTTTTGTGTGGTTCATGGCATGGACACTAGCAATTTGGTAGTTTGGTTTGGTTCAATTTGTTAGCTGAAGTGTTGTGACATACATGTATTTGTCTGGCAGGTCTTGCTCACCTGTGTGAATTCATTGAGGATTGTGAACACACGGTGCTGGCTACCAAGATCCTGCATCTGTTGGGCCGTGAGGGCCCTCGCACCCCCACCCCTTCCAAGTACATCCGCTTCATCTACAACCGCGTGATCCTGGAGAATGCTGCTGTTCGTGCAGGTAAGTTTTTCTGCTGTTTAGAGGTGTGATGGTCTTGGATTTGAAATAAAACCTGGCACTGTGTATGTGTGTGTCTGTGTGTATGTTTGGATGTGAATTCCTTTTGGTATATTTTTTGGGCAAGCGCACCAGAGACAGTGCAGACAATATTGACTGCAGCTGAGTTTTTCACATTTCAGTGCAGATTGGTTTGTCCTGCGTCTATCTTCTGTATATTCCAGAACTGCTTGGCTCGTCAGCTTTTGTGCAGTATTTTATGTTTATGTAGGTTACCCTTCTTCTCAACTGCCGACATCTAGTTACAGGGCAGACTGACAATATGATGCAAGTTTATAAGTACATATATATGTTCTTTGTGTGCAGCTGCTGTCAGTGCCCTGGCTAAGTTTGGTGCCCACTGTGAGGAATTAATGCACAGCTGCATTGTTCTCCTGGAAAGGCAAGTATTAATTTGTGTTATTGTGTGTCCTCTCAAAATTTGACTGTAGCCATAGGTTGTATTGTACTGGTGTTTGTTTGTATTTTAAACCGCTCTCGAAAGGGGAAATTAATTGAAAATACAGGTGATTAAATTTCTTGTGTATGTTTGTGTTTACAGATGTCAGATGGACACTGATGATGAAGTGCGTGATCGCGCGACTTTCTATGTCAACGTACTGAAGCAGCAGCAACGTGCACTGAGTTCAGCATACATTCTGAATGGTAGGTGCTGTGCTGATGCCAGAATTTTGCGGGGTTTTTGTGTGTTAAAGGACCAGTTTAAAAAAATCTATTCTCTGAAATACTGTTCGAGACAATAAAGCAACTCAGTGTGTGTGTGTGTGTGTGTATGTACATAGGACAAAAGGATGTCACAGTAAGTAATGTCACAATACCGTGGTTCTTACAGGTCTGCAGGTGTCTGTTGTTGGACTGGAGCGCGCGCTGCATCACTACACCCTGGAGCCTAGCGAGACACCCTTCGACATGAAGACCGTGCCCCTTGCCACTCAACCCATCGTCGAACAAAAAGGTGAGCAAGTTCACAGTGACGAGATTGGCACAGAATTCTGCAACAGTTCATAATGTTTTCATGGTGTGTTTTGTTGCAAAGATAGGCCTCTGGTTCAAGAATGTACCAGATTAAATTTGTGCGTTGACCTTTATGGCACGTATATGAATATTTAAGTGTCAGGGTTGATGCTGTTACAGTGATTTACTTTTACACTATGTTGTTTATGTGCAGTGCGTGAGACTCCCAGTATGGCTGGAGAGGCTGTTTCCAAACCAGACAAAGCTGCAGCCACTCGACAGGATGTCTACCAAGGTAAGCACAGCTTTCAATTTCCCTGACTCTGCTTATGCTGGGATGAAAAAAAAATGTTGCATGTATTCTTTCTTTGTTGCCCTTTGTTAAATACTCTCCTGTTTGTCCGTTACAGAGCAACTGGCAGCGGTACCAGAACTGGCCAACCTGGGGGCACTGTTCAAGTCGTCGCAGCCAGTGGAGATCACAGAATCAGAGACGGAGTACTATGTGCAGTGTGTCAAGCACACCTTCAGCAACTACATCGTCTTCCAGGTCTGTTTTTCAGATTGTGCATATTCTTGTTTTTATTCTTCAATCTTCTTCCTTGTCAGAAGACAGTGCAGGAAAGGTTGCACTCAGTTTAATTTTAATTCATGTTTAATTCTTTAGTCTTTTACAGTTTCAGCTTGAGTTTGTGATTGTAGCTTGTGCGTAGGCTTGCTGTGTTGTGTTTCGTGGACAAATTTGATTATGGTGTCACCCAGATCAGCTCCAGATTTAACTAATTTATCTGCTCTGCCTGTGAACAGTTTGACTGCACGAACACACTGAATGACCAAGTGCTGGAGAAGGTGACAGTGGATATGGAGGCAGCAGATGGGTTTGAGGTGGTGAAGCAGATCCCGTGTGCCAGTCTGCCTTACAACAAGCCAGGCACTACCTACACACTCGCTCATCTGCCAGAGGATCCCACAATAGGTTTGTGTTTGCCAAGTGTCCGTGTAACACTGCTTTTTTCACTGGCCACGTAGAGTAAGAGATCTGTACAAGCACTTTGCACTTCAGAACGGAATCCATATAGAAGATCATGATTTCTCTGCCTTGTGAGAGAATCTGTCTTTAATTTTATAACTGTTCTGTTCCATGTTTATGTTGATGCTTGCTTTAGCATACCAGCATTTTGTTTGTTTTTTTCATGTTAGGGTAATGTATAGCTTGGTTGGCTTTTGAAGTAGAAATCTGTTGAAAATTTCATCATAATTATGTACTCGTGTAAGATTTGCATGGTCACAGAAACCTTATGTAAATTTTTATTTTATTTTATTTGTTTTTATTTCAGTGACTGGCACATTCCCGTGCACCCTAAAGTTTGTTGTGAAAGACTGCGACCCAAACACTGGTGAACCTGATGACGAAGGATATGATGATGAATATGTGGTGAGTGCAAAGTACTGGGTCATCAATTCAGTCTTTCTATTTTATATGTTGTGGACAGGTGTTTTTTTTTGTTTTTTTTTGGGGGGGGGGGGGGGGTCCGAAGACAGAAAAGGGGTGGAGAATGTTCGCACATGCAGATTTTGTTGTTGCTATTTGTCTGGTTGGTTTTTCAGTCATGAATTTCTATTTCATCTGGATGCTTGAATATGCGCTGGTCTGATGACACAGTGTTCAGAGAGGTACTTTTCTGTCTCAGTTGGAGGATGTTGAGGTGTCAGTGGCTGACCACGTACAGAAAGTCCTCAAACCCAACTTCGCAGCCTCATGGGAGGAGGTGGGACCAGAGAATGAACTTGAGGACACCTTTGCTTTGTCCTCCATGTCTACACTTGAGGGTAAAATTCTTAGCTTTTATGGTTTAGTTTCTGAGTTACTTGTGTAGAAGTCAAGTGTCCTCATTGTGTGTAGAGTGTGCAGCTGTTTTGTTGCATTTTGGACTTCCGACTAGCTTTTTTGTGGAAGGAAAGAAAATCCAACGAGTTCTCATAAATGTACCAGTTGCAGTACGCTGAAATATTCTTCTGCCAGTAGATACTACCTAGGTATTGCTATAAACTAGTTTTACATTGTGTTTGTGCTTGGCAACACTTTGTAAAAGTGCTCTTCTGTACAGAATAAGTGCAGTTTATTATTATTTGTCATGACTCTTATTCATGTGATCAAACCACTTTTTGCTTGTATCATTTCAGAGGCCATCAAGAACATAATCCAGTACCTGGGCCTGCAGCCGTGTGAGCGTTCCGATAAAGTTCCAGAGGGGAAGAGTGCGCACACCTTATACTTGGCCGGCATCTATCGTGGAGGTCACGACGCCCTAGTGCGAGCCAAGTTAGCACTGGATTCTTCTGGTGGCGTGACCATGCAGCTGACCGTGCGGTCTACAGACCCACATGTGTCTGAGGTGTTGGCCACTGCAATTGCTTAAACTGTTTGAAGAAGTACTTTCCGTTGTTTTTTTTGTTTTTTGTTTTTGGTGCTGTTATGGGGGAGATATTTTAAATTGTATCAGAAGGGAGTTAGAAATGGTAGGTTTCCAGACAGTTATGACACATGGATTGAAGACAGTGAAGACGATAGACTTGAAGGTAAGTTTTCATGTGATTGTTTTCACATGCAGGATGATTAATATTTTAATGGACTGAACTGACGAACTGTTACTTGTAGTTGTACTGTTATCATTTCTGTGCTGTGTTTATGAAGAACAGATTCTTGCAAACGTTTTATGACAATACGTGTGATGTATAGATGTAGAAATGTGTGCAGGTGATATTCTATAGATTCAGATTTTCCTGTTTCACCTCTAATGCTTGCAAACTTTAGATTTTGCCAGTGATAGAGAAACACCATTTCATTGTCCACATTTAAATGTCTTCTGAAATGCAAGATTCCTAATTGATACTGTGTATGATTTTCTGGATCTGTACACATGGTAATATAATTATTATTAAATGTGTCTGAATAGTTCTGTTGTTCTCTGTGCATGTGTTAGAGAGTCAACAGTCAATCAACAAAAAAAAGGGCATAGCTGTGCACACACATACACACACACACGCACAAACAAAATGTTTGTCGAGCTGTTTATGGATGAATTTTTTTTATACAGAATGAGAGCACAAGCCTATCACGGCTTTGTATACAGTACAATGCTATACACATGACTCTGCATTAGGAATAGGACACCACTTTTTCAAAAATTACATCAAGAATGCGACAAAGCGGAATGACCTGCTATGACTGATGCCCTGTCCACCCCAACAAAACAAGACACCTTTTAAAATGATTTTATACACCATGTTCTTGGGGAAAATTGAACACATGCTCATATCTTTAACCTGCAGACTAGTTCAAATCCTTTCGAAAACAGAAAATGCATTGACTACTGTAATATTTTTAAGTGCCTTCTACACTCAGTATAAGTAGCAAAAGTCTCTCGTGTGGATCTTGCCACCTAGATGAGAGAAAAGACTGAAACAGAGAAAAAGCTTGCTAATCACTAAAGGGACAGTTTTCAGTCTGTGAACCTTGAATGGCGTGCACTGGAAAACAGCAATGAGAGTGTGCTGCGTACTAGCTGACTGGCATGCAGTTCCAAGCAGCAGTCTTGAGAACTGCATTCAAGTAGTGAGAAGTTCAGGAAAATATAGCATCATTCACTGAGACCAGATTGCACAATTTACATGCATATATGCACATGCACATGAACACAACAAAATGGGAATGACAGCATATTTAGTGAACAGCAAGGAATGACCAAAAAAACAAAAAAATCCCACACACATTGCAATGTACTTGTATCACACCATGCACCAAGGGGAAAAAAATGACAGGTTCCCGACTCCATAAAAACTTCCAACAACTATTAAGTGTTGCAAACCACGAAGAAAACTAAGGTACAGCTGTTGACGATTAGGAATACACTGCGTATGTACTGAAATTTACATTCCTTTGTATTTTCAAATCCAATAAAACGTCAGCTCTACCATAAGAGTGAATCAACAAATCTGAAGACTGACTGGGTGGAGAGCCATCGTGTTGTGGGTCTCACTCCAGCAACTGTCCAAGGAGCCAAGAGTTTAATAATATCCACTGTTGCAGTTAAGATGCGGTTTTGATTTATGTAAAGCATGTAAATCATTTCACAGGTAGTTATTTACAGTACGCAGACCTGTATACGTACAGATCATGCGTGTTGTACCTGCAATGCAACCCAGTACAGGTACAGATCATCTCTGTTGTAAAACCCGCGCAGTATCATGCTAAGAGAAAAGAACTGTGAGAAAGCTTAATCACATTATTTGTCTAATGCTCAAACACCGTGACTACCTGTGTATACAAAGGTGGACACCTGGACATGGTCAGTATCAGGTGTGCATATGCTTGTGTATATAAGCCTTGAAGTCTTCAATACATTTTGAGAAACAATCCTATCACACTTGTGCTTTAAAATATGAAAGAAAAATCATGAACCAAATGTACACATATGGCATCTGATTTAAACTGATCATTGCACAGCCATACAGCAAAAAAATACTGAAATAGCATATTTACTGACTTACACAAAGTTGATTTTTTTGTGCACTTAAGTTCAGTTACAAATCCTACAAATGAACATTGCATGCCGAAGTCACTGGTTGGTTTGCGCAAAATGGCAAAATCATCAATGCATCATGTCACCTGTACATCTCCCAACAGTAAACTGAGAGAAGACAGATGGACAAGAATAAATCAACACACATGCACATGTGTGCACACACACACACATCATTCAGCCAGCAGTTAGATCATATTACATGAGAACAAAATTGTACATGTTCCAATAAGGTAAGCAAAAGAGAAACCAGTGTAGCACATATTTTGTGTGCCACTTACCTGGATATTGCACTTGCCCCTTACAACCACAATACACTGATAAAAAGATGAACAAGGAAAATGGGATATAAGTAGAGTGTATCAGAAGTAATGTCCGAAATACTGCTACACGTAGTTAGTTTAAATGACCATGGAGACGGTAAACATACCAAAATAAAGCCTTGCCTTTGCCCTACATCCTGGCATAACTTGAGGTCAAACTGTGATGTCATTCAAAAGTTATGACATCATGCTGCACCAAATCAAACCCACAGTGTCTAAAAAAGTGGATCTGAAGACAGGACAATGTGAATTCAACATTTTCAATCCATGTGTACTTTGAAATGAAATCATCAGAGTCTATATAATTTAACCAAAGTATACGTTTCAAGTGGTATGGTGTGCAAATCTGCAAGTCGTTCTAAATCTGGAGAGGGAGTCACAGCCCATGACCATAATTATGAAATAAAACAAAAAACAAACGACATTTTACAGTCACGGACGAGCAAATAAACATCTCTGATCAGCAAGCAAATGAAAAATATAAACATCTTTTAATAAACACAATCTGCCAAAGATGCTGCCTTTAACCTGGTACCTTGGATGCGAATCTTTTACCAACTTCAGAAGGACACCTTCATGATAAAGTGGTCACCCCCATCTTATGACCAAAGGAGAGAACCACCAGCAAGTGGTAGGTTCATGGAAGTTCTGCGTAATGGTTTGGCCAGACAAAGCCAAAATGTAATGGCTGTGCAACGCGGTGACTGGGAATGTTACCTGGTTAACTGTAATGGCATCATCATCAAGTAATCCAATCAGATGTGGCTTGACAAAAAGTAATGCAAACCATTATTGATTGTCCCGAATTTCTGAACAAAAAGGTGTCTTCCTGTGATTTTTTTCCATAAAGGTGATCCTGGTGCCTTTCATGTCTTTCATGAGAAAACTACATTGACTACCACACACTACTGTACAACAATTATTCCCAAAGTTTTCTAGTTCAAGCATGGCAAGTGCCAAACAAAGAAAAAAACAGCAAAGCCCTCTGCTGCACAAAAATGCAGATCAATTTATGTTCCACGTCACAGAATCGTAATAACTGGAGCAGGACCTCCAGTTGTTGGAACATCTACCCTACAATCTCCCCTCTATCCCAAACAACTATTTTGCTACACAGAAAATGAAGCTCGCAGGATGGAAGTTCAAATGGGCTCTGGATCTCTAAAAATCCACCATTTCACAGTTCCACGCCATACCCGATTCAAGGTGCCATAATTAACTTCTCATGTGAACGAGGTGATTGAAACTTTGCATGACTAGTGAAGAGATACGTGTTAAGTACTTGTTGGAGTTTGGTTACGTTATGTGTACTCGTTTCCGTTTTAATAAACCAGGGACATTACTTCTGGTACACCCATAGTATATCAAGCAACACAAAAATAGAACTTAACCATGCTAGATTACCTTCAGCTGACCCCCCCACCCCCTCAAAAAACAAAACAAAAAACAAATCAAGTTGTTACATCAAAAGAAGCACAAAAAATAAAAGTATTAATCTTACTGAACTGTAAAAGATGGAAGAATGACATTGTTGTGGTACATAGTCTGCAAGTCCAGGGGAATGCAGGTACATGTAACATGCAAGTCTTGCATTCCCTTGAACGTGCTTCCAGTATATCCTACATATTACATGTACTGCTATTTGTCAAGAGGTAAACTCATGTACAAGATTTTTGTAAGCAAAAGTAAACATTAGCAGCTACTCAACATAATATGTCATTAATATTTTGTAATGGCAGTATTTGTACAACCGACTGGACTTCATTTAGAGACTTCTATGTCAAAAATGGCTTTTTCCACCATGCTTGAAACAAATCTGATGAACTGTACTGACCTGCAACACATGTTTGGAAAGGATCAAGGAAAAAATAAGATTGGATGGTGGGTGGTTGGGGGTATAAGCAGACATGGATTGTTGGGACTATTACGTAGGCAAGCACTTGGATGCTTTCGAGGAAGTGGTCAGCTTTTGGGCTTCGATAACAATAACACTGAGAAGTTGTACACGTATGTTGCCACATATGGCATTGAGCTTACTAGTACATAACATGTAAATGACACCCTCCACTGTACAGAACTGAGTGAAAGCAGCAGCGGCAAAAGTAACGAAGATGACTGAAAAATCACCAAACACAATCAAAACAGCATTGTTTGCCAAACTTTACGAATTTCTTTTTCACTGGCCAAAAGAATTTTTTTTTTCAAAAGTAAACATCTACACTGATGAAGTTTCTTTTTAGAACTGTTCAAAATGGCGTGACAGTCACTGGCTGACAGGTGGTTCTGGACTGTTGTTGTCACTGAAATTCTCCAACGAACAACTTTTCAGCCTTTCAGTCCATACAGTCAAAAAAGTATAGTGAGCGTGAACCCGGAAACCCACCTATTGATCAGTAACTACTACACTACAAATTTGTAACAAGTGCAAGCCTCATCTTCATCACAGAGATTTCATTCAAACTACATACGCGTCATGCGGACTGAACTTTTACACCTTTCTCTTGGCAAGTGTTGTACGTAGTACAAGTTTTGTTTATAACAGTGAGGGAAAAAATAAAGGAACCCCTCTCACACACTACAGCCATACTTCTCATTCGCCGGCTGCTCTGCTATTGTTTGCTGTGAACGCAAATAGTCTGAGTACAGCTCTCTCGCCTGGTGCAACACCTTCTGAACGTTATGCCTGCGCACCATCTTGTCAAACAACATGGCTGTGTCCTCGTAGTCCATGTGTGCCTGGATGATCTGATTTCTGTGCTGAAGTAGCAGTGTCAGGCAAAGAAACATGAGGAAAGGGTTGCCGTTCCCAAAGTCTTGAGGAGGCGGCAGAACGACTGGGAGGGGGTGGGGCCGAGAGGGTGGTTTGGCAGCTGTGGTCTGTGACGGCTGGCTGCTGGACCAGCTTCCTGAGGCCTCACCATCCACAAGGCCATCAGAGACACCAGAGTCGGAGTGACCGCGTCGAAGAGATGCCTCTCCCATAGCCTGCTCTCTGGAGCTGGTACCAGAAAATGAGCTATTGCGACTGGAGGAGATATCGTTCGGAATGACAATGTCAGCTGGGCGACGTTTCGGCGAAGACAGCAGCTTCTTCATGCTGCTGAAGAAACCAGAATACCCCTCGTCTTCACCATCTTTCTTCTCCTGTTCCGCAGAACCTGCAGTCCCAGGTTCCGACTCTAGGGACATGTTGAACTGCATCTGCCTGTCTGTATCAAGGTGGCAGGAGTTGTCATCAATTCTGTCTTCCTCTGAATCTGCCGTTCCTAGTTCCACACTTATGTTTGCATAGCTACTGTTCGTTTCTGCACTACCCTCCACATCATCACTAACAGTGACTGTACAATCTGGGACTGGGTAAATGCAGGGTTTGCCCTGTCTCTCAGCTGTCTTGTCATTTTGCTGACAGTTCAAGTTGTTCACCGAGTCACTGCTGCTGTTTTGAGACTGTGAGTCATCTCTCACCATTTTGCTGTCACTGACACCGTCAACATTTTGCACCTCACTGCGAACAGAAGCCGAGTCCTTGCTCTCTTTCTTTCCATCACCCTCCCCGTTTTCCTGCGGAATTCCATTCTCTTGTGGTGCATCTGCAGCTGCACTCGCACCATCCTGCAACACCTGGTCTATACTATTCGACCTCCGTTGCAGCGACCTCGTCATAGGATTGTCAATCTCCGGGTAGTCCAACCCTCTGTCCTCGTCTCCAGGCGATGTGTCAAAGGACGCCCCCTGGCGCCGCAACTTGGGATGAGCAGGAGCCAGCGTTGCTAGACCAGGCTTTGAAGGACCCGAGACAGCAAAGTCACGCATGCGATTGGAGCAGCGCATGGCAAGCAGCTTGGCATAGACAGAATGCTGGAACGAGAATGAAGGGGAACAGGGCGATGACGATAGTAGCTTGACATTGTAGTCCGCATCTACCAGGGCCAGGTCATGCTCGGGCGGCGCTGGTGGTAAAGTGCTCCACATCACCTGAGCGGAGGATAAAAACAGACAATTAGTGAGTATCACAATGCCAGATGAAACCAACACAGTCCAGAGTAAAAAGTAACCAGGCAAAACAAACTTGTGAACTGCAGCCAGAGGACACACTGACTGAGTACAACTAGAAAGACTTTGACTGCTGTATACAATGTGACTGAATATCTTAAAGCTTAAAATGTCAGCACACATATTCACCACCAAGCAACACTTTAACTCACATCAGTTAAGATTCTGAGCTGACTTGCTCAATCACCATAAGCTGAACTTAGCTGTGAAAATAGAACTTCAGGTAATGCAAACAGCCCTCCACCCCCATCCCCCAAATAGAACTGTTCAAGGGTGGGGTGGGGTGGGGTGAGTGTTTGGGGGTTTAACGTCCTTTTCCACCACATAGGGTGATATCAAAGACGGGGCAACGATGAAAAAGCCAGCACAAATATTTGGCCCCAGCCGGGATCGAACTCACTACCCGAGCATTAGAAGTCCAACGCTCTACCATTCGACCACCCCGGCTCCCAACTGTTCAAGGACTGATTCAAACAGCAAACACTTTTGTACGAACCTCCAGCATGTAAAGGGCATCCTCAAATGGGAACTCTCGTTTGAGTTGCAGCAGAAGCCAGCGGTAGCAAAAGAAGAGGTCATGGGCATTAATACTCTGAAGATACTCGTAGAACTCAGGGTCGTGAACCTGAAGCAGCTCCGCAAGATGTCGAAACTGGGTCATCATGGCCGACCCGTCTGGGGAGAAGTTGCTGCGAAGACGCTGCATGAGGCTGCAGAAACAGATGTAGGCCTGAGCCTCGTCCTTCTGGATGACCAGCAGTGGAGATGCCAGATCACTCATACCCTGCAAATAGAGGTTCTGTCAAGAAACTAAACTGTATCTTCACAATCAAATGGAGGCACTTCTTGCAGGGCACATGCAGAGCTATACATTTTACATGCCTAGGGTGAGACTTTTCCCTTCATGTCACATGCAAGCCTGCACACACACACACACGCACACACGCACACACACACACACGCACACACAAACTCTCTCTCTCTTTCTCTCTTCGTGTTGCTGTTAGGTCATGACAAGCTCTCTGGAAGTCCAACAGTGTGTTGTGTCAGTTTACCAGTTAGGCCAAGGTTTGGTGTATATATATATACACATATATATACAGTAGGAACTAGTAACAAACCATCGCCTGCTGCATATCAAATTTCAGTTTAACTGACACACTGTCCCATTCACCAACAGGCTTTAATTTTTACCCTGCTTTGGTGCTTGACTTCTGGGGAGCCGATTACTGACAGAAATAAAGCCTGCATACCATGGCATAGCTGACAGATACTAAACTGCTGCAAACAAACTGACAATGAATAGCATAAAACGGCCATTAAATATGAACAGCTAAGAGTTCATGTAGTGTTTGTTTTGGAGGCACAGGTGTCCAACAGTGTGTATAAGATCAGATATTGTGACCCGTTTTCAGGCCCACCTAAACAAACTGTCAATACATACAACACACTAGTGCGGAACAGGTGCACAACTGTCATAATCAATACTTGTACCAGCCTGCAATCTGTGTGCACAGCATGCTTTACATCACGGATAGCCTGAAGCTCACTGTCAGTGTTCACAACTATAAACAGATCCTCAAAACAATAAATAATCCTTTAAAAAAAATCTAAGGTACATTTTGTAAAACTCCTAGTGATTTGAAGAAAATGATGTAGCAGAGGCACATTTTTGAAAACAAGCCAAATAAATAGATAAATACAAACACCCCCCCCCCCCCCCCAAACAAAACAAAACACCACCACCAAACCCCCCAAAAACCAGCAACTTCACATAATTTTTAAAAATACAACTGCCTTTTCCAATCATGAAAAAACAAAACTCTGAGGGTGGGGTGGGTGTTTGGGAGTGTAACGTCCTTTTCAGCCATTTGTGGGTGATATCAAAGACGGGTCAACGAGAAAAAAGGCCAGCTCAAATATTTGGCTGGGGCCATAAAAATCTGAATGAAAAGCAGTCATGTGACACTGACCTGGCAGTAAGATACATCAGGGTGCGTAAGGGCATAGGTGACCAGAATGTGGAACAGACTCAAGATGTTCTTGTTGTCGTCGCCACCCGCATACAGCCGGTGAGACCTGTCTGTCCGTAGCACGTCTTTCTTCACCATAGAGGCCACATATTTCACTTCCTCTGTGGTGGAGCCACTTGCAAACTTTTCCTTCCACTCATCACGGAGGGCATAGTACTCCTATAACACAAATGTACATTATGAGCATGATATATATATTTGTACACCTCATGAACTGGATGTTAGTTCTGTCAATTTATACTGCTTAACAGAAAATTGACGTGTTTCTCCTCAACACTGTTTAGTGGCCAACACAGATGGTATTTTATAGAAGAACTTCTAAGATGCTAAATTAAAATACGAGGGTATCAACCAGTAGTTGTAACAATGTAAAAAAAAAATTGTTTATGAGGGAAAAAAATGAAAAATAAGTCAAACTGCAAATCAGTTCCTCACATGTATTGCTGCTATTGATTTTTTTTGTAACAGAAGTTTTTCCTCACCTGTTCCTTTCGTTTCAGGTAGTCAAAGCGCTCACGGCCAGACATCTGTGCAGGAAATATGTTGAGAAGATGCCGCCAAGCAACACGCCGAAGAGAACCCTCTATACCACCTTGATAAATGCTCAGACGAAATTCATTTGGCTTGACCATGAAGCCAGCAGAGTCCAGATAGTTGTGAAATTCCATGTCTGACATTGGTGGTTTCAGTGGTTTGTACGTCTCATCAGATTGCTTCAGACCTGATCATAAAAGCACACATTTATTTACTCATTCTGCAACCATTTGACCACTGAGATAGTAGAACATACATATATTTATACAGATGTTCACCAACTTGGGTGACAGAAATCGCAGTGTAATTCTGTGGTTCAAGGTGTGAAGATTATCACTGTATTTCCCTGACTTTTACAGTACAGAAGCTGGTGATCATGCAGTCACTCACATTTTACAAGATTCACTAAAAACTCAAAGAGTCAAAACCTGCATAGGTCATCCATCTGCCTGATACGATGGACAAGCTAGAGCAGCTAGTGACACCTCCAAACAGAGTGTCATCATACACTGACAATCCTAGCGTTAATGGCACTCAAGAACATGACACTGAATTTAGGGCACTTACCCATGGCACGCTGCATGGACGACATGGTTTTGCCAACTTGAGATGAGATGTTGCTAGTGATGGCTCCCAGCAGAGAGTTTCGGTCCAGCAGGCTCGTGATGCGGTGCTGGGGGATTTCTGTCGGTGCTATCACGTCCCAGTCGTCTAGCTCTGCCAAAAAGAGCAAAAGTCACCATGACAGTCAATACAATAATGATGGCCACTAACGTACCAATGGCAACAAATATTGACATGTTTCAGGTTAGAATGCATATGTGTGTGTGCATGAGTGTGTGTGTGTGTGTGTGTGTGTTGTTACTGTTGTTTTGTTTTTTAGGCTCTTTTTTTTTTCAAACAAAAACATGCAGTTCAATAACAGCAAAATCTGGTAGGATGCTCCAACATTTTTGTTTTGCTGAAGAAAAGAAGAGGATATCTGGCTTTGCAACCACTTCAAACACTACATGTATTCTACAAGCACATATGATGTCCCCTTCAGCTACCACTGCTGATGTTAACTGCCAGAAAAGCTTATACTGAACTTTTGACATTTTCATTTTAGAAAGTCAAACTGAAGTGTTTTGAAATGCTTGCAATCCACCATCTCCTTGGTGTTCATGTTTCTCGATTGCTTGCTGTAAACCTAAACCTGTCTCTCTCTCACACACTTTGGACCCCTTCAAATAGCAGCAATTACACAAACGGAAAAGTCGGGCAATTCTCCTTCTATTCTCTATTTTAGTTTGACATGACGACAGAATACTGGCTTGAAAGGTTGCATTTTTGTGTGCAAATGATGTCACATTTACGATGACGAAGACAACTTATCTACTCACACACCCACAAACCAACCTATTAAATGGCCAGTTGATACAAACCCGACATGTTTATATACACCATAGTTATATAATAATCATTCAATCCGAAATCTGCATGCTCAAACCACCACCATAAGTCAAATGACCAAAACTGAAAGTAAAACTCATCTTCTTACTTACAAAGCTCAAAGAAAATAATTTTGTGGCCATTTTATTAGGAACAATGCAAGGAACCTGAATTTACATGAACTTGAAATACAGTAGTGATTGTAAATAAAATGTGCAATTAAAAATAAATTACATGAGAAATAATAAAGGTGGTGCAAATAAAGTACAAGTGTGGGGCACCCCCAAAATCCAGCTGAAATGGAAAAACTCTAAAACTCTGAAAACAGTTTAAAAAAATTCAAATCCAACACCATCAGTGCACCTGTAAGCAAACCAGGAACGTATCAGGACTGAAAATGTTCAACTTACGCCCAATGAGTGCTGTTGATCAAATTTAAATCACAAAATATTTCAAGCAAATAAGGTAAAGACATAAGCCACAGATTAGTAGAGGAGAATGTGCACATATATGTATGCAGCATGACCATTTTATAAGTGAGAAAGTGAGAGAGGCAACAAACACAAAATGCAAACAGACATTACTGAATGGTATGCTGGGGCATTAAAATTGTTTGCAGACCCTCTGGGTGACACAAAGAATAAAAATAATGCACATCAGTGAATGATGTCTATTTTAGATATTTATTCTTGGTGACTGGTGATACACATGTGTAGCAAAATCAACATTATGCAGATGATAAAACCAATGAGCAGATTTAGACAACTTGACAACACTCAAGTAAACAAGAAAGATATAACCGTTTTTCTTCCACGGCGTCCTCATTTTATGCTAGTGCCCAAGATTCCGATTCACACACATACATGTACAAAGGAACGTGGTCACAGAAACTAACTAAAACTTCTGAATAACCATGGCCACCTTTGACAAACAAGCTGCTGTTCAAGGTCATCATTTTGGATGGCTTGAGCTTTATTTTCCCACTCTTTGGGGGGGATAAATGCTCATCTAATGCTGTAATTTCCTGTTTGATGGAGTTGTAGCAAGATATCACTCATATTACCAGTTTAGCAGATTCTACTGTACGCACATAATTATGTAATCATGCAGGAAAGAGGATTGGATAAGGTATAGTTGGACAAGCATTTTTCACACATCAACAGGTACTCCGATTCTGTTATGCTCACCTTGGTCGAAGGGTTTGAGGTCAACCTTCAGTTTGAGGCACGGGTCAGCAGCACACTGGAAGGCTGCATCCATGTCCCAGTCAGACAGCATGCTGAGGTATACCTCTTGACCTTCTGCATCACGGGCAAGGTAGCTAAGTGTGAAGTCACTGAAACACAAACACACAGATTGGTGACATAACTACAACTCCTATGCCGAATGTTGGCTCTGAAACAATACCATCAACCTGTCTCTCAGCCCCAGTCTCTTCCCTTCTCTTCAAACTTACAGGCTAAATATTATTTCTATTGGAGACCAAGGTCTCCGGAAAAGGTCTTCTCAAAGCCCTTCCAAAGACCGTAGATAATAAGACAGGGAACTCCATGGAAAACGCGAGGATAGTGTGTGTGTGTGTGTGTGTGTGTGTGTGTGTGTGTGTAAGGATAAGGTGAACAGAACTATATCAAATCTTTCTGTCTTGCAATACATTACACAGCAGTCAGCAGTTTTTTGTTTTGTTTTGTTTGGGAGGGGGGGGGGGGGGGCGCATGGTTTCCTCAGATGGCAGGTAGCCTGGCACTGGTGATGTGCTACAGTGTGTGGCATGTCGCTCGGTGCACTTGGGCTGCCGGACAGGACAAATAGCTTAATCATATCTAAAAACCAATATCAGCAAGCCATTCAGACATCAAAGATGCCACAAACGTCGATTTTTGTCTCGGACCCTTGTTTTTCATGCACAAAGTCAAACAGATGGACGCGCACAAAACAGATCCAACAGAGGGACGTTACATACGCTCAGCATGACCAGCGCAAGGGACGTCACTCGCTCTCCGATCTCGTAGGCGCTATGAAGGAGTTCCCTGTCTTATTATCTATGGTCTTTGGCCCTACTTTCACAAAGACAAGCAAATTAACGCTAGTGCAGTAACTCTAAATGCAACAGTAAGTCAAAGGAACTTAATACTTTTATACTGGCTGAAAAAAAAGAAGAAGAGAAAATCAATCAGCCACCTAGTATAACTGCAACTGTCCTGACAGCTGTTTTGTATAAACTGTAATTATCTGAGGAAGAAGAGAAACTGACAATAGTTTTTTTTCCTTTTGTTTTGTCTTACCCTTAGGAACAGGACTGAAAACAACTATGAAAAAAGCAAAGGAAAAAAGAAGAGGAGAAAAAAAAGGAGGCAAAAGTCAAGACGCAGTAGAAAGAGTAGGCTTGCTAACTTACGCTTTGATGTCAAATGCCTTTGCCAGGATACCCTGGAGCATTTCAAAGGACGTGATCTGTGGATCAATGGAGAACTTCTTGTACTCTGGCTGCATCATCCCATCACATTTCTGAAACATTTTTTTTTCCATCAAGCATCAACCTGGTACTGTTTGTCAGTTGAATATAACCCAATAAGTGCAGTACATGACAGAACAATGATAGCCAAAATGGGAGTGTCTGATTGTATGTATGTTTGAATGTTTCTGTTGATTATATAATATAGAATTCATTCAAATACCACTCATATCATTTCCTAATGTACATATTGTCAACAACCTTCTACATGCGTGAGTAAAATGGAGGACACCACACCTGTGCTCTCATGCTAGGACATGCGATACTGACGGCAATCAAAACTCAACAAGTGAGAAAGCAACAGCTGGTCAAGTCTGTATCTGGTATTATATGAGCTGACCTCAATGAGTGATGTGGTTTCAACACAATGTCGAACCCTTTTCACACGTAACTTATTATAAGTTTGAATCTCTGCTTCAGATCCAGAGGTGACAAGTACAAATATTAATCAACAGCTATTAATATTATCATATATATATTCATAATAAATGCCCCCCTCCACAAAAACAAACAAACAAAAAAAACCTAACAACTTCATGAAAAACATGCTGTAAAATGTATCAACAGCAACTGATTTAGAAAGACAAATTCATAAAATTTAAGGGGAAGAGAGATAAGCAGAAACATTAAACTGTGTATGCGGAAATAGATTTAATCCTTAAAAACTTATAGTTCTATAGACTATTTATATATTTTGAGTAACTGGTAAGAAACAGAAATTCCAGATGGGAGAGGCCTGCAGTTGAAATCCTCAAATAAAAATGTAAATAATCTGCAGTTAAAATCAAGATATTAATTGATATAATGTCTTGGGTAAGGTACAAAGATGTAAGGACACTAGTACTTTCATATAAAATTATATAAACCAATTAGATAACCATGAAATCCAGGTGACGCAATATGGATGTACCGGCAGTCCACTTGGGGTTAAACACAGTATTGGTACATGAACCTTTCATAATCACTACCTGTCATGTGAGGTAAGTGTGATCAATGTCACTGTCAATGCCACTATGACTCAATCAGTACCGATCCATACAAGTGTAATTTTTCACCAACCAAACCCTGTTTTTCACTGGGAAAGGCCAAGTAACCAAAGCCATGACAGCAATTATCCTCTCCAACTGGTGGCAGCAATGAGTCAAAAGAAAATTATGGTCCAGTATCTGTGGAGGCAGCATTTTTCACTACATCAGTACATGTATACAGTACACATACCTTGCTCACACTTAATAATAATAATAATAATGAATACAGTTTATATAGCGCCTATCTGTTTTCTACGAAACACTCTTTGCGCTCACACACACACACACACACACACACACACACACACACACACACTGAGTGCGGATGAAACAGTGGTCGGTCTACAGCTCGAAAGCTTGCCTAAAGAGGTAGGTCTTCAAATGGGCCTTAAATTGAGTCAGCGTGGGAAGGTCCCTAATGGTGACAGGTAAAGCGTTCCAGACAGAGGGGGCGGCGTAAGAAAATGAACGACCGCCAGCTGACTTCAGGGTTGTTCTTGGAACCTTTAACAGTTTTTCTGATGATGAACGGAGAGTACGGGAGGGCTGGTAGGTTGTAAGCATTGCAGACAGGTACAGAGGGAGAGAGCCATCGAAATGGCGGTACGCCAGTGTTGCAATTTTGAACTGGATGCGGAAAGGGATTGGAAGCCAGTGCAGCTGTTTCAGAAGGGGAGTGACATGGTCTCTTCTGCGTTTTCTAAGAATAAGGCGAGCGGCGTTGTTTTGCACGCGCTGTAGCCTTTGCATTTGCTCAGAGGAGATTCCATACATGACAGAATTACAGTAATCTAGCCGGGAAGTAATGGTGGCATTGACAAGTGTAGCGGCAGCGGTTTCGGATAAGTATGAACGGATGGAGGAGATCCGCCTCAACGCCAGAGAGCATGAGCGACAGACCTGGCTAATGTGGTCCTCCATAGAAAGCGTCTGGTCAAGAGTGACACCGAGGTACTTAACTGAGGGTTTGAACGTTATACTCTCATCAGCTATAGACACCGAGTTGCTGTCTACCTGCTTCAGCCTGTGCTCTGTACCTGCCAGCATGACTTCCGTCTTATCTGTGTTCAGCATCAGTTTGTTACTGTTCATCCATGACAAGATATCAACAATACAGGATTGGATGCAATCTTGAGCTGAGACAAAAGCCTCTGGTGTTGCACACTGTGATAACTCTGTATCGTCTGCATATTTGTGGAAAGAACACTGATGCTGGTTTATAATGTCTGACAGGGGCTGTGAGTAAAGCGTAAAGAGGACAGGGCCAAGCACTGAGCCCTGAGGGACTCCGAAGGCTAGAAGACTTGGTGTGGAACGCACATCACTTGGCCTCATTAACCATTATGTGTCATCTAGGTACCATCTTTGATTTGTTTGAACTTGTGCCACACACCATTAGTCAGAATCAGATTCATATTCAATTTTTCATGAACATGTGAATGGAACTGAAATTTTCCTTTCAGACATCATGACTGATGAGAAAATGAAATATGGTACATCACTACATGGCTAGCTCAGCCTACAGATGTACACTAGCAGATCTTGTTTGTGTGTTTGAAGGTGATCAGCTTAATTTGGGCAGCTAAGTACTCGGGTCCGGAGGTGCCGATAGGGAGGTTGCGGTTGATATCTGCTGATGTGTAACCTCAAGTTGTAACCGAACGTCAGTATCATTTGCATGAAATCTTGGCACCAAGCCTAAGGGGGGAAAAACCAAGCCATCTTATCTGATCCCAACAAAGCGGTTAATATTTTCCAGGCGTTTCATATGCAGAAACAATTCTTTCGTAGTAAAACAAGCTGTTACAATGTTTGCTTGGCGAAAGTAACGAAGAGGCCATTCATAACATTACGTGTCTGGTAACACAGAAGCCTGCATAAAAACGCGTTCCGAGAGAAAACCAAACCAGAACCTACCTTTACTTTGATCCGAATGACTTCTTTGTTCTCCAGACTGTAGAACCCAGCCATTGTGGGAAATTAGGCAACAGAAATCCTTCGCAAAAACTAGTTGATTATCACGACTGTCTCATTTTCGTGGTTGAAAATTGTCGTCTGTGTCATCCGCAGACTCGTTCTGATCTCAAGAGGAGGGTAGTCAGATGGCACAGTTTCACGGGAGATAACTCAACGCTAGCAGACGACGTTTTTCTCGCTCTGGATAACGCCGGTAATGCCGGTTTCCTGTTATGTCTCAGTACGTTGGCAACAACTGTGAATCACCCCAAAGCAACAAACAAAACACAACTGAAAGGTTTGAAAGTAGCTGTGTATGGACACTTCGCTCTGACCTTATTTTTCATCTGACAAGTACGACGGACCCGGCAGGACTGACCGTGCCAAGCACTGAAGAAGCCGGCCGCGACCACTACTTCAAGTATCAACTGTAGCTGAGTCACGACCGGTCACAAAAGGCGCGTACCAGCATACCAACAACAAAATTTACACCTGATTTGTCGGTCAGTTTCAACAAACAAATTTCGGTCTTTATCATGACTGAAGTACGTCTTTGTTTGTTAATCAGGACACTCAGCTGTGACCGACTGTGACCTAGCCGCACGGCTGCAGCCGA
>JACVVK020000043.1:1127500-1172500 GCA_018292915.2 Batillaria attramentaria | reverse complement strand
TTGTTAATAAATACCAATCAAGATAAAACACCTAAACATGCAAAATGCAAAAGATGTCCAATAACTGTACGTATTTGTTAAATGCAATGGTTCGAGATCTATATTAATAAATGTAAACGGACGAGACTAAAAAACTACATTGTCCTTATCTTTACACCTGGTGTGGTTGACAAGCCAAGTTTGCAGCGCCACAGCTTAAAAACACTATAATAATAAAACTCGGATTGCCATTTCAAGGAAAAACATCACTGAACTGTTTGTAGCTGTCGCAGTCGAGCTGCGCACCTTGTAATGAGAAGTTTAATGCCAGTAACGTGGACAACAGAGACACCAAGTCTGTTGCTGTTTTTGGTAAAGTTCCCGCAAAACTTGTAGTTCTGTAAACTCCAGACCGGCTGCACTAAGGATAATAAAACTGACAATTCGGTAAAGATAAAAGATCGAGATGAACAGGATGATGGTGGCAGTGCTGGTGATGTTAAACTGACATGACGACGGTGAACAACTATGGTGATGGTTGAAGGAGACAACTTCATCCCTGATAGCAGGGAACCTTCAACTCAATCGCTCCAACAACCCAAGAAATAGCCACCGAGAAATTCTCAGTCTGGTTCACACTCATTTGGTGAAAGGCACCACGCAGCTACATCCACACACACACACACACACAAATGCACTTACGGTTTGGCTAAGCGCCATGTACAGTTTCTGATCGATCCGTTTCCCCACTGATTCACTTGTTGGCTCGGTCAGGCAGGAAGAAATCGATCTCTGTGGTCACTGGGGTAGAACCGGCCAACGTCAGCAGTTCGCTGCGGCTGACCACTACCCGCCCGTCGTCGTCTACTGCCAGCGTTGTCGGCAGCTGCACGTGCGGAATAAGAAACCGGTTATAATAACTGCACATGGGAGCTGGCGGCGAGGTTAAATGCCTCTTTCGACTGAGAAGCTGAATCTCTGTGTGTAGATGAGGGTGGGTGGGTGTTTGGGAGTTTAAGTCCTTTTCCAGCACGTATGGGTGATATCAAAGACGGGGGCAACGAGAAGAGGGCCAGCACAAATATTTGGCTCACGCCGGGATTCGAACTCACGTCCCGAGCATTGAAAGTCCAGCGCTCTACCATTCGGTTATCCCGGCTCCCCCTGTGTGGAGATGAAGTGATGCTCCTTACCAATACTTTGTAATACTGAAGAAAATGGCATTAACTACAAAACTAAACAGTTTAAACATTTAAGGACTTCCATTCAATGACCGACTGACAAAAAATACCCACATAAATAATTTTTTTTTTTAAAAACCCATAAACATGCCACCACTGACTCTCCACCCCACCCCCACGCTCTGCAGGGCAATTCCAGCGACATTTGTACGAAAAAGGAAGGTCAGTTACGCATGTTTCTCAGTCTTCAGATTTGCTTTTACCCAAATAATTATGTTCAAACAATGTGTACCTTTCTCTGTACATATTTTACGAAGGATTGCGCGTAGCGTTTCGCCGCGTGAAGCAGAAATTGCTTAACTGGAGACGGACAAACACGCGTCCATCTTCGAACAAATATTTTGGAATCAGTTGCCCCACACTATAAGAAGACACGCACAAATACAGCAAGCGCCAGGAAGAAACGTAGGACAAGTTCGTTCAAACAGAAGTCTGCCCATAGTTTAAGGACCTGCAATCTCAACAAATATAATATATTTTTTTTATTTTTAACTTTGACTCCTGCGACTGTGCATAAAGCAGGCAATTCTGTCCCAGTTGCAGAAATTTCAGCGCTTCGGTGACTCTTATAAAACCAGAGCGTGAGTTTGCGGTGACTTTGTGCTTTTGGTCAGCGAGCGAGACACTGAAATCGTCAGAGCGTCTAGCTGGTGTTGTGTGCTTCACGAGAAAACTAGCCCGTGCGATATTTCTTGCTCAATGTCAAAACGCGAACTCAGCTGTGAAATCAGGCTGCCCTTGGTTTTTATACGGGTTTCAGGGACTCTGAAAACTGTGACAGAGTTGATTGTGCATTTTGCACAGTCGGATCTTTAAAAAAAACAACAACACTGTGACCTTTTGTTGAGATTGCAGACCTTTAACTCACCTGGATGCCGTTCGTGGCTGTGAGCACGGTGCGGGCAGCATCGTCCTTTGGCGAGTAACGGTAGACGGCGCTGTCACCATGCATGACGTAGTACACGCACCCATCCGCGCCGCCCACGACCCGAGAGCAGGTCACGTGACGTTCGCGCATGTGCAGCTCGTGCTGCCAGAGCACCTGACCTTTCATGTCGAAGCAGACGATAGTGGTGGGGGGTGTGGGGGGCTGGTACACCACAAGGAGTTCGCCGGTGGCCATGGCACCCACAACATCAGGACCTAGTGGCAGAAATGTAAGATGCATGCGATGTGACTTTCCAAAACGAGGACGTTTGAGGACGTTTTGCAAGACAAAGGTGTCTGTAATTTGTAATCAGTCGAACAAATGAGCATACTACCCAGTTGCTCAGTGTCGATAGCCTGTTTACTCCACTGAAGCGGAACATGTTTACGAAACTCAGCCAAGAATGAATAGACAAAACCCACAGGAAAAGCTACCAAGAAGATTTGTCCAGGTTGTCCCTCCCCCTCCCCTTCTTCCCCCCCCCCCCAAAAAAAAAAAAAAAAAAAAAAAAACACACACCCCCCCCCCAAAAAAAAAACACAAAAAAACACCAACAAACAAACAAACAAAAACAACAAACCAACCAACCAACCAACACCACCACCACCAACAACAAAAAACTACACCACACCCCAAAACAACAACAACCACAACAACAACAACAACTTCACCACAAACAAAAAGTTTACGTACCGGTGACGAAGTCCACGGGCATGATGGACCTCAACACGCGTCCACTGAGATCCAGGAGGTCCACACTGCGGTTCTCGGGAGAGGCAGCCGCTACCAAGGCGTCCGACGCACGAGCGAGCCCGTGGTACTGGTGACGCGCGTTGCGGCTAGAGACCAAGCGCATTTGCTGACCTCCAACCTCGTACACGCTGAGCACGCGGCCAGCACGTGACACCATCATGCGCTCCCAGCCGGCCGAGCACATGGAGATGGGCTGTTGCACGTGCAGGCGGCGGGGCTGGAAAGAGGGCTGGCGGGGCTCAACACGCTTCAGACACTCGTTGGCAACGTCCAGCAGAACCAGGCGCCCGGTCTCCGTCACGTGAATGTCGGTGACGAGCGGCTTGTGCTCGTCCTGGGGGAAGTCCGGTCGAAGACGCTGGTGAACTTTGTATTCCGCTCGTGTTGTTGCCGCTGATGCCTCCGCATTATTCATGCGTGCGTTTTTCTCGTTTGACGCTGGTTGTCTTTGCTCAAAACCTTCTCCATTAAACACATCGTCATCTAATTCTTCTGCACACGTTGCTAACTGAGCCTCTCCGGGGCAAGAGGATGACGAGCATGACGATGGTGGCGGAAATCTGTTCAAGTAGGCAAGAATTTCGCTCATCAAGGCGTCATTGTCATCACGAGTCTTTTCCATGCCAGTGGCGTAAACGATCTTTTCCGGACCAGTTACATTTTCAGAGTAGCTTGAGCAGTTCTTCCCGGCGCTGTCGAGCTCAAGGCCATCAAGAGCGACCTGCAGTGCAGTTAACTGACACGCTGTGAGGTTGTGATCATCGTCGCCGAGGTCCTCCGCAGACAAGGGTTCCAGACTGGCGGATGCAGACCGCATGACCCGCTTCAGCAGGTGACTCAGACGCATGTCGTAAGTGTCTAGAAGTTCCCAAGCGCTGTCCCTCTTGCGCAGCACCTGCACGAACTTGCTGACGTAGCTGAGGAGAAGCAGCGACTTTTCGGCGTTCTGGATCCGGTCGTTGGCCATGTTTTCTTCCGATATGCACCTGGCTTCGACCTGCGCCATCAGATCCCGGTGTTTGTCCTCCAGCTGCTTGAGGATCTGACCAAAACAGATCGAGGAAGCATTCTCAAAAAGTGACGGCTTCTTGTACTCAACCATTACATGTATTGTCGAGTGAAAATGTTTGCTGACCCGTGCATGTGCTCGCGTGTGCGCGTGCGCGCGCGCGCGCGTGTGTGTGCGTGAGAGAGAGAGAGAGAGAGAGAGAGAGAGAGTCTGCATTATATCACACAAAAGTGTGTCAATCTTTCAAAACACGACCAATGTGGCAGTGTCTCTGTTTTACCTTGGCCACTCTGGCTTCGAGTCTAGACTCACCTGATGAAACTGTTCATTCAACCTCTCCTTCGCTTCTTTCGTTCGTTTGGGACGTTCCGCAATCACGGGCTTGAGCTGCTCCACCTTCCTTTGCAGCCCGGAGATCTGGGAGCAGACTTGGGACTGTAGCTTGAGCAGCTGCCAGCGCACATCGCGGCACGCCAGGGTAGGGGTCAGCACGCGTGCGCAGTCCATATGACTGGCGGCGAAGCACATGACGCATATAAGCCGGCAGCACTCAGTGCAATACAGGCTCAGGTGTTGACCTGGATGATCGGGGCAGAATCGGGCGTCGTTCCAGCGTGAAGGGACGTCTCCTGTCGATCTGAAGTTTTCTGAGACACTGTCGGAGTAGAATGCGTGTTCAGACACGGAACCAAGACCGCTATCCACTGACCGTCTGCAACCGAATTTGTCAGAATATATTACCTTCCGCTGGGCCAGCAGTCCAGTCTGGATGTTTAGCTGGGGTTCTGAGAAGTTACAGTCGTCGGGCGGTTGAAGCGAGGCTTCCCACTCGAAGACGTTGTCCGCGTTTTCTTCGTCTACGGCAGACACAAGGCCTTCAAAGGCGTTGTTTCTGTTATCATCAAAACTTGTAAGAGAAGACATACTGTCGCATTGCTGCAGGTAGCCTGTTTCATTCCTTGGCATGTCAGATCCATGAAGGTCAAGCATGGTGTTCGCGTGGTGACCCAGGTGGACAGCTGTTTGTGTTTTGTCGTCTTCGGCCGCCACGTCCAGATCGGCTTCTTCGTCACTCACCGTAAGGGCACGCAGTTCAGGCATTGTGCTGGAACGGCAAAGAGTAAGGTCATCCCTGTGATCTCCCTGGCTGCTCATACTATTCAATGACATTTCATTGTTTACAACATTCCTTCCCCGCGCTATTGTTTCGTCCGTGTTGCTACAGTGGCCTGGAACGTTAAGCGTGTTCAGCGCTGTCAGGTAATGGCCGAAGTTCAGGTAACCGAGCTCATCAGTCTGTTGTGGAAGGTCTTTACTGAAGAAATGGCCTGGCTCCTTCCCATTGTCTTCGGCGTTGGATGGCTCAGCCGACAAAGGCGGGCCAGGCCAAAACACGAGACCTCCGAACATCACGTATTCACGACCGTAGTGTGTCTCTTGGTCACCACCTCCCTTCTCTTCAGGAAGAGGTCCACCTGGACTTCCTGTGGCCACAACGGCCACGTCATCACAACATCCCGAGCCCTCAAGTGCATCATCGGAGTACTCAGAACTGGAAGCAATACTTTCTTTGCGTCTTTGCTCACGCTTTTGTGCACGTTCGAAGCCAACAGGACGCCAGGTGAAGTGTTCAATGGAAAGAAACTCTCTGAAGTCTGCACGTGGCACGGGATGTTGTATGGAACCGCCGGCATCGTAAGCTGTTGTGGTCTCGCTGGAAGCAGGGTCTGTGTTTAGGCTGGAAAGCTGGAGGAAGTCTCCGTATTGTGGAGAGGTCTTGCTGGGAGAAGATTCAGTGCTAGATTCTTGGTTCTGGGGCGAGTGGCCATCCTCTGAAGGCTGCAGACAGATCGCATTGTCATCGTCCTGCTGAAAGAAAAGTGAAACGACGAAATAAGGCTCTGCACTTGATTAAAAAAAACACAGTTAAAATGGATAATTTCAAACACAGTATACGCATCCACAAATGAATGTAACTTTTTATGTGGGTTTTGTCTCATTCAATACATGTACTTGTGACCTTCTCTGTGACTGTTCGTACTAGAAGTAGAAGTACACCAAAGGTTTTTAAACGATGCGTTGGACAGATAATCTGCACCGATCCAGCAAAAAGTGCACACACGCACGCACGCACGCGCGCGCACACACACACACGCGCCTGTTGCTGAACAATGTCTGGGCTGGCTTCGGCGTCCTGGTGGTCGTCTGGACACTGGTCTCCACCGCTGGCAGAATCGCTCGGGACAGACGGATCATCCAATAAACATAGCTGTGTGGACAAGTCAGACGTCTGCTTCAGCTGATGATGCATGAAATACCTTTTAGTTTCAGCACTAAGTACCCACACGTTATTGATTAAACGACTCTCAGGTATGACCAAGGGAGAAAACCTAGCATACACCCTGAACTGTCCGACATGTTGGAATGATCTCCCAGCAACAATGACAAATGCACACGAAACCATACTGCGAAACTAATCTGGAAGCCCAAGTCTTCACAGCCCTCAACCAATAACTGTTGCCGCATCATCTTGCTGGTCTGGGCGCGCGCGCGTGTGTGTGTGTGTGCGCGTGTGTGTGTGTGTGTGTGTGTGTGTGTGTGTGTGAGCCGAGGGCAGGGGGGGCCGTGTGTGATGCTGCACATTGTGTTTCAGTGTAGGTAAATACATGATTTAGTTGTGGCGGCATGTTGGGTGTGTTTCATTGTAAGGCGCCCTGAGCTCCCGTGAGAGGGGTGGGTGTTTGGGAGTTTAACGTCCTTTTCCACCACGTATCAGGCTCCCGTGAGAGCCTGGGTTACTTGCTGACACTCAACAAATCTCTGGCGATCGGTAGTTTAGTTTCTGTCACCGAAGCGAGAGGTCAGATGCGAGCCCCACTTTGGACAAAGAATTCTTCTGCCTTGTATTTGGCGCCCTTCATTTGGGGCCGATCGTTAGGGGTTCTCTCCGGGTACTCCGGCTTCCTCTCCCTCTGATTCAGTTTGGAAATTGTTAGCCCACAAAATTTAAAATAATAAATAAATGCAATGTTTAAATCAGTACCGAAACTCAGGTGAACGGACCCTTCGCACCACGTGATTGTACTGTGTTTATGTCCTATCAGGGGCGCCGGAAGATGTTGGGGGGAGGGGGGGCAGAATCTCGGAGGGGGGAACGTTGCCCGAAGAAAGTGAAAAGCGGGGGGGGGGGGGGGGGGGGCGATCAAATGCTGCGTAGACAAAAAACCTTTACGAACCAGGACGTTGCCCAAAAAAAAAAAATGAAAAGCGGGGGGGGGGGGGGGGGGGGGGGGGGCAATCAGAGGAGCGGACAGCCTTCGGTCCGCAAAAACAGAAGTTCTCTGTTGGGTGGGAGGGAGAGAGCACTAAGAGGGGTAGGGGGAGAGGTAGGGGAAGGGGGGGGGAAGACCATGGCTTTGCCCCCCCTCTTGCCATAGTCACCTGATTTTCCAGGAGGGGCAAAAAGACACTCTTGCCCCCCCTGCTTGGGTACAGGGGGGCAGCTGCCCCCCCCCTGCCCCCCCGGTTCCGGCGCCCCTGCCTATGTGTTAGAGAATACGCGCGAATCATGTGATCGTGCGTGTTTGGGCTCAGTTCGTGGCGCTGTGAGTCAAGCAGATGGGAAATCGACTACGATCCACACATCATTATTGAGTACCGTATGTGTCCCTTACCTCAGCGCTTGTAGTAGTAGACTCAGACGATTCAGCGCACAGTGTGTCCATCGTGTCCAAATTTGCACTGTGACAACGGAAGGAAAATGTACGTCAACATTTTATAACTGATTCTATACAAAATATCTATGGATTGCCACTCCTCTGTGAAGACGAAGTGTACGTGCTCACGTGGCGGGGAATTTGAAAATAGTTACACACGTAATCCAATGTGGTGGCCATGGAAGTGTTCAGCCCGGGGACGCCAACAACAACAACAACAACAACAACAACAACAGCAACAGCAACAGCAACAACAGCAACAGCAACAACAACAACAACAACAACAAGGAATTCATCGTCATCATCAGTCGACCCGTAAGCTTAGATATGATAGTAATGGGCTCCCTCATTTTATATTCATCAATATTAGGCAAGCACTGCGAGTTCGTCAGAAAAGTCTCATCCTTGATTTTTTTTTTTTGGGGGGGGGGAGGGGGGGGTAGGGGGTGGTGTGGGGGTAGGGGGGGGTCAATTTCCAATTTGAAATCTTGCAAAGGTTTGGCAGAGCCTGAGTTTAGCGTGAAATTCAAGTTGTTTATAATCCATTGGCTAAACACAATCATTCTTTCACATTGACACTGCAGCTGACTTTTTGATACACCCAAGTGTACGATCCGACAGAGGTCATTCTGACTGAGTAGATTAAAAAACAAAACAAAAATCCCCAAACCAGTCTATTCTTACCTAACAGCTCGGTCCGGTCGAACAGCGAGAAACAGCCTCTGCGAATTCGCAAGCTTACTATTGTGACCAGAGGTCCGCTCTGACCACAGCTCAGCCGGTCAGTCACACGAAGTTCACCGAGACAAATAACAAGACAGAGGGAAAAATCAAAAGACCCAGTGCGCACGTGGTTGGTTGCACAAGCCGTGTGATCGGCGTTCATATCATAGCACATTGTACACGCACTAAAAGCACGGATTATTTCAGACACCCAAGACCGCAGTGAGAAGTTGTGCTGACTTGTATACAATCATCATAATGCTGAAAAGGTCTGTTACACATCTAAACTCAGTTCTGAACGGAAGCCGTGGGTCAGAAAAACAAGTATGCCCTGGAGTGTGTGTGTGTGTGTGTGTGTGTGTGTGCGTGCGTGTGTGTGTGTGTGTGTGTGTGCGCGTGCGTGTGTGTGTGTTGTTGTTGTTGTTTGTTTTTTATTTCCCTTCTGAGGAGGGTGCTTTAAAATACACTACATAGACACGAGAACATGAGAACTAGATTTAAAAAAAAAAAATTAGTTCACTGTACTCAGGTCAGAATACACGCTCAATACACACTTGTATTAAATAATGTACATTCAGTCCACAATTAAAGTACCATACCAAGGTCAGAACTCAGCCGGACTAATCCAACTCAAAACTGAGGTGCCCTGCTGCGAAAACTGAGAGCAATTGATTCTTCGCCGGGCGCAGGCTGAATGTTGAACTGTACTAGTATGATCTCAAAATTAAACGTGAAATTTCAGACGCTTTGTGTTTCTGCGAGAGAGAGAGAGAGAGAGCCGCACCGCAGTTCTTTGCATGGTAGGCAATAAAATATACCAAGTAGCACAAAGCAACCTGAAACGTCACGTGACCAAAATCAATCAACCAATGAATTAATTTTATTACTACAAAAGGACATTCGGTTCACAGGTCATTGAATCAGTGGACTTTTTACGCTTTGGCCGCCCGTCCCTCTTCTGCACCGCCTGCTGAACCTCCAGATACCCATCAGCAACCCAACAACCACCAGCGTCGTGAGGGCGGGCATGGCCACGACGGCAGCGATGGGAAGGGCTGTTGATGCCGGGGTGGTGGTGGTCTTGTTCCAGTCCGTATTTTACTGAGCCTCTTGTGCTGCTGCGTTTTTCAGCCACGTGCGAGAGTCGGTGTCAAAAGCCACCAGATTTCCCTTGTGCGGGGAAGGGAGGGAGGGTGACGGCATGAAGGGGGTGGCCGGGGGGGGGGGGGGCTGTTCAAAGTCCCAGCCCGAGTCTGCACGTTCCGTCTCGTTCACTTGCTGCATGGCGGCGATGTTCAGCAGGCGAGACACGAAGGACGGGTGAAGGGCTGAATCGGTTTGAGGCTGAACTGCGTACCTATGAAAACAATGCTGTTAGTTTTGTTTGTTTGTTTGGTCTCAAGCAAACAAAACTTCCGTGTCTTTGTGGAACAAGCAAGCAAGCAAACAAACAAAAACAACACGTAAAGGCCCGAAGATACCCTCGTAAACGATCGGCATCTCGAAGTTCGGAACACTCCGCCGTGGTAAAGCAGCACCTCATCCGTAATTGCCGACTTCGCGAAACCCATGACATTCAAACCGCCACCTGAAATCCGAGACAGAGAGAGAGAGAGAGAGAGAGAGAGAGAGAGAGAGAGAGTATACAACCTGATAATTATTTGATTTGTGCTTCGCTAAGAGTTAGTTACAAAAACTGTTTGAAAAGTGTATTACTCCACCTCCTTCATTTTGCCATTACCTTGTAACAATGATTGGGACAGCGCAAATGGTGCACGCAACGATTTTTTAATGGACGGATGTCGACAGGACAACGAGAAAACATTATCACCCCGTGTTCGTCCAGTTGTGTCGGCCTTTGTCCGGGTTTTCTGTGTTGGTTGAGCTGTGTTATCTGTCAATCCTATGAAAGAATATGAGGGTGGATGCGCTGTTTTCGCATGAGCAGTGAATCCTATTTTGGAGCAAAACAAACATGGTAGGCGCTACAACCATACAGAGATGATGTAAGTCATTCGGTGACTGTTTAAGAAAAGCGGGAAAAACCCCAAATACGCTTTGTTTCATTCTCCCTTTGAGACAACACAGGAAACCGGAAAACGCCTGAAAGCATTTAATAATGGTAACTCAGCTCTTTTGACAATGCCATTTCATCTTTTTCATTATCTGTCTGTTTATTAAGATTTTACATTGATTGTCACCATCGGGCATTTTGCCTAAAACCCCGACGCAGCACTCACGAAGTATCTCCGTTGTTCATAGCGTGGAACAATTTTTTTTTTGGGGGTAAAATGTATCCCAGTGTTAGACGAGACAAATATGTGTGATGCATAATGAGGAGTTCTCTCCGGGTGATCCGACTTCGTCCCTTTGACTTGGAAATTTGCGCAGCCCACGAAAACTGTAAAAAATACATGCAATTCAAAGTCCTGAAGGCTGAGCTGACCTTTCGCACCACGCGACTGTAATGTTTTGATCAGTGTCTGGTAAATGTGTGTGATTCACGTGAGCGTGCGTGTCGGTTTCAGTTCTCTTTGAGCCAAGCAATTTACATTATTATTACAAGCAATTAATTTACATTATTCTTGTTCTTCTTCTCATTACAGTAGTCCTCGTTTAACGTCACTACCGTTTAAGGTCACAACTCGGATAAGATCAATCAGGTTGTTGGTCCCGACCAAAAGCCTTCTTTGTACCATTTAGAATTCCTCGCTTAGCGTCACCTCGGATAAGGGAAAACCTCGGATTACGTCACCCCCGTTTTGGTTCCCAAATGAAAAAGACTACCTTTTAAGATGAAATCCATGTGATGAGAGTGGCTTCCCTTGGAAACAACACCCGGATTTGCACTGCGAGGTGAAGACTAAACAGACGAATTTTTATTTCATTTTTATTCCATGAGATGATACCCAAAGACTGAAAATGGAAACTGGCGGAAGGGGGGGGGGGGGGGGGCTTGTTTTTGTTGAACTGACGATAAAGATAGTTTACCGCAGATGAGCATACTTACAAAAGATTTCTTATTTCGTTCAGGGTCCTTTTATATCTAGAAATTGGTACAATCTTTGTGAAAGAGATAAGGGCTGCAATGCAGGGAGCAATGTGGCGATATGATGGTGGTGGTGGTGATACTTATGTTGTTAGAGAGAGAGAGAGGGGGGGGGGGAGCGAGAGACCTTGTTAATTTCTAGGCTTAGTCGGAAGGCAAGTTGAAGTGCTTTTGCAGTTCACGAAACATCAGTGCAACCATCCCTCAACCATGTAACAGGGGAAAGATGTTTGGAGGGGGCTTGACATCATCGGATGGGGGGGGGGGGGCGATCCACAGGGTTTGGAAAAAAAAGGGGAGGGGGGGTATATGCATTTGCGTTCGTTTGTGCTTACGTGCGTGTGTGTGCGTGTGTGCGTGCGTGTGTGTGTGTGTGTGTGTGTGTGTGTGTGTGTGTGTGTGTGTGTGTGTGTGTGTGTGTGTGTGTAGAATTACATATTTTGGCGGAAAGTCTTTCGGTCTAAAATGTGAAAAAATGACATAATCGCCAAATATTGAGCTCCTCGGATAAGATCAAGTTTTTTACTGGTAGTTGATCTTATCAGAGGACTGTTTAGCGTGCCCCTCGTATAAGATCAAGAATTTTTTGGGTCCCGTGGGGGGTCACCTTAAGCGAGGAGTACTGTATTAGCATTCAGAATAATACATGTATTGCAACGCGACATAGAGCCAGCGAGGTAATACACATCTGCGACGGAGAATATACACGTCATTCGAATGAAGTAAAACAAAATACGATGCAGTGCAATGAACTGCACACTTTTCATTTTCACTCTCCAAACTCCGGACACTCACAGAGTCTGAAGAGACGCATAACGACTACGACCGATCCGCCAACACACATCCGACAGTGCGAGCGAGAGAGAGAAAAAAATCCTGTTTCACATCAAAATGGTGAACGAACCGTTTAGATTTTTCCTGTTGTTTGTTCTGGAGGTGAGTTGGTTTGTGAACGCAGCGCGTTGCACAAACTTACACTTCCGTGAATGGCACCAGATAAAGAATGAGAAAGTCATGACGTCATTTAGCGGCTGGACGGGCTCGCTGACGGAGTGTGGCAGCACGTGCGATCAACGCTCCGACTGCACAGCGTTCTGCTACAGTGACATCACCAGTAGCTGTTACGTCAAAGGTGACATGACGTCACAACAGCAGCTTACCCACAGCAGCAACGTCAGGTGCTTTGGGCTGGTTCAAGGTAAGATCAAGACACTCGGATTCACATCAACTACAGCATACAAACACAATACAAACAAAAGGCACAGCCACGCTCGTAACAGTATGACACTACAGTGCATTAAATTTTACACACACACACACACACACACACACACACACACACACACACACACACACACACACACACACACACACACACCGGCACACACACACACACACACACACACACACACACACACACACACACACACACACACACACACGACCAGCAAGATGATGATGTGGCAACAGCTATTGTTTGAGGGCAGGCCAGTGAAAAGGAGAGCCTGTTTTCCGATTTTGCTTGAAGGATGGTTTCAGGTTGTGTCTGCAATTGTGACTGATGCTGGGAGATCATTCCAAAAAGTCATTAATTTTAAACAATTCGCAGGTTTCAATCGCTATCTCTAACCAGAGGCTCAAACTGACCGCACAGCCACTGCAATATACGATCGAACGACTCACACAGGTTGATAACAATGGGAAAATTCAATTAAGATTCTTGTACTTTCAGGGACATGTCCTCTTTGGGACGACTACAAGCTTGTGGGCGGGCGCTGTGTCAAGTTGTTCACAGACCCACTGGGCTATGTGGAATCCCGCGAGCGTTGCTCTGCCGATGAGGCTCACTTGTATCACTTCAAGACGCGCCTTGAAGACGAGCAGCCCTTCCTGGATCTGCTGGCTGTCTATGGTATGTCCGTATAGAGGTTATCTGATTGTGGGTCAAGATGGTAACCAGATTGAATATCCTACACCCGTTTTGACCGGGGCCCGTATGAAATAGTCGAGGTTAGGGCTTTTAGCCCCGGGTTAGAGTCTAATCTCGAACTAAACTAGCTCTAGGGTTAAATTTTCTGTTGTTTATTGTTTTAAATCAGGAAGCGGGCCCATTCCAGCAAGGTTCCTGAGCCGTTATAGAAGGCCGGATTTTTTTCTTCCTTTATTTGCTTCCTTTTTCTTTTTGGATTTAATTTTGCTTTTGGGTTTCTTTTGTCCTAGTCTGGGTTAGGCCCGTAGCCGTGGGTTAAATTAACCTCGACTTTTACATACGGGCCCTGATGGGTAACATGCCAGATGGACTGCCTGGCATGAATGACACCGGGACTCTCCCAGTCTTAGGCTGCATTCACCCGGGGCATTTCACGCACACGCATAAAGCGCCCCGGGTCAAAGAAACTTAATCCAGCTCTAAGCCTGAAGGGCCCCGGAGTAACTTGAATCGGTGATGGGGAGTCCATCTCACGAACGGACAATGCGTTTCCTGACAAAACGAAAAAGAGAGAGAGAGAGAGAGAGAGAGAGAGAGAGTGAGAGAGAGAGAGAGAGAGAGAGAGAAAAGAAGAAGAAGAAGAAAAAGCAAGCTTAATATGTCATGTTACAATGAACTGATATAATATGTGGTGGAAGGAGAATCCGATCGGGAAATCCCCATGCTCGGTACGTTACTTGTTTTGGAATGATCCCGGACTTGCGATGGTTATAGGCATGGGTGTTGTACAGATCGTACACTACAGCCTCTATGTTCGTAACGCCGCTCAGATGAAAACCTGCCACTTTCGAAGCTGTAATGCTGTTTGCCAGGCCGAAGGCTGTTTCATTTGGCCATCGCGACCGTTGTCGTAACTTTGTAGTTTCTACTATTACAAAAAAAATATAACATGTGTTTTTTTGGAGCCTACAGTCCATTCTCGGAGATAATGGTACTCGAAGAATCTAATAAAAAATACGGCAACCAATCAGCGCCGTCTATAGCTGGTTCTCAGTCTGCAACCAAATAATGTCGTCTGCTCAGTGCGCGGTACTTCTAGAACAACATATACGCCGGCAAGAGTCAACACAACGGTTTCAGGCGTTACAGACCAGTAACAGTTTCCGGGGGGATCATGTAGTAAGAAATACGCTAAATATAGTAGAAAAGCTTTGCCCCTTGTAAAATTTGTGTGCAGAGTAAAAGAAATGGCAATCTGGTGCTTTGTGTTGGCTTTGTAAACAAGTTTCATGCCAGGTAATAGTAAAATTAGGGAAAATGAGCCTGGCTTGTGGACTATTTGTATTCATGCGCGGCTGGCACAGGAGCCAGCAGACGACCTTGGAATGAGGGGGCATGTGGTCGCTGCCAACATTGCCAAAAAGTGGAATATTGGAATTTGTTGAAATTTACTCTACACATGAGTCTATGGCTGCCTGATTTTTGTGATTTTTTGTTGTTGTGAATTTTAAAGCATGTCTAGGGTGTCACTGATCTGCAACGTTATGTGTAAGAGGAATGTATAGCGTTTTCCTCCTTATTTGCATCTATGGTACGTAGCATGTATATTGTGACCCAAGTAACTGGTCACGTTCTGACGCACTGGTTAAGCACATTCGATGAAAAGTTTTCCACACACTGTTGTATGCCTGTCATACTTATTGAGGGGGAGCCGGGGTGGTCGAATGGTAGAGCGTTGGACTTCTAATGCTCGGGTCGTGAGTTCGATCCCGGCTGGGGCCAAATATTTGTGCTGGCTTTTTCATCGTTGCCCCGTCTTTGATATCACTCTATGTGGTGAAAAAGGACGTTAAACCCCCAAACACCCACCCGCCCATACTTATTGAGACTATTTTTTCCCCTTGCAGGCTTTCCTCCCTTGCCATACAACAAAATCGCATTGTGGGTCGGAGCAGACGACCTTCAGAGCGAAGGGAACTTTGTATGGAGTGACGGAACGCCGCTGGCCAATAGCGCCGACGTCTGGGGGGTCGGCGAACCCAACAATTATTATCAAAACGAAGACTGTGTCGTCTACTGGATAGGCAGTTATCTCCTTAACGACTTTCCCTGCACTAGAGAAACTCTCTTTGTCTGTCAGCTGGATCTGTAAGCCTCTAGTACTGAAATGCTCGTTGTCTGATTCTATGTCTCTGACCACGATTCTGTAATTTTTACATGACACGTCTGTTGAAGCGCCATCTGTAAACTATTTACGATGGGGCGGTCGGTTGTCTAGTGGTTAAGCGACTTCGTCACCTATGCGAGAGGACCCGTGGGTCCCCCCCCCCCTCTCTCTCTCTCTCTTTCCAAAACATATCACATCAGCACCCTCGGTTGCATCTTTCAAGGCCAGACTACTTAAACATCTGGTGAACAGCTCGTAATGGTCCTGATCGTACTTTTCTTTCTTTTGATATAACTCGCGTGCGTGCGTGCGTGCGTGTGTGTGTGTGTGTGTGTGTGTGTGTGTGTGTGTGTGTGTGTGTGTGTGTGTGTGTGTGCGTGGGTGCACGCGCTTTACTTAGTTTAACTTACTTAGTTGTAGCCTAGCAAGGACAAGATGTGAGACAGGTCTGTGCACCTAATCTTTTATCCTTGTAAAATAAAGTTTCGTTCGTTCGTTCTCTCGTGTGTGTGTGTGTGTGTGTGTGTGTGTGTGTGTGTGTGTGTGTGTGTGTGTGTGTGTGTGTGTGTGTGTGTGTGTGTGTGCGCGCGCGCACTTTGGCCGCCAGCACGCTAATTTTCCCATTACTTATGTACATGATAACAGAAATTTGTTCCCACAGTAGACAAGACTGCCAGCGTTAATGCAAGAGAAAACAATGAGAGAATAAACTAACACAACGATACTAGAGTGTCTTCATGTTTGTACTCCACTAAATGACTATGCAACGGAACACACCATACACAGATCACTTATACAAGCAAAGTTCAAACGTGTTCAAACAACAGCCTGACGAGAGTGGTTGCCACAGAGACATACATGCATGTCTCTCTGGGTTGCCATTTTAGGGACATAACAAGGTATACACGACACGTCCAGGACGGTAAGCCGGCCAAGGTATGCGCATGCGCACGGATAGCCAAAACGAGGCTGCACCAAGGGCTAATGCTTACAAGAGTCTTTGGCTGCACTTTGAAAAGCGGGAGACTAATGAAAAGCGGTCAAATGCAATGACACATTGTTTATGTTAGGGTTAAGGGCCCTTTTTTTTTTTTTTTTTTTTTTTCAAAGTAAGTTACAAGGTTCAGAACGACCAGTCCTGTTCTTTCTCGTCTAAGTTGTTTGGACCGTTGCCACTGCCAGTGCCAATACCCTGCATGCGCCCTAAGGGAATGGGCGTCTGTTTACGGACGTTGTGTCAAGCGGGAGACACACTAATTGCAACATAAACAGTTGCCACAGGAAACACACACACGCACGCACGCGCGCGCGCACACACACACACACACACACACACACACACACACATACACACACACACACACAACCCTAAACAAAACAGCGAAAACACTGGATGAGCTGACTTTTGAAAAGCACACACTGACACAATCCGTTACTTCTGCCTAGGGAGTTTCAAATGCATACCAGTCATATGCAGGGGGAGCAAATGTACTCCTGGGCCCGTACGTAAAACTCGAGGTTAATTTTAACCCACGGCTACGGGCCTAACCCAGACTAGGACAAAAGAAACCCCAAAACAAAATTAAATCAAAAAGGAAGCGAAGAAAGAAAGACAAAAATCCTTCCATAACGGCATAGGCATCTTGCTGAAATGGACCCGCTTCCTGATTTAAAAAAAAAAATTAACCCTAGAGCTAGTTTAGTTCGAGGTTAGACTCTAAGCCGGAGCTAAACTCCCTAACCCCGACTTTTACACGCGGGCCCAGCTCTCCGAGTGAATGCAAGCCCATCATCATTAACTTACTTTACGTCCTATGGCTTTTAGCCCTTAAGGACAAGTTGTTCCTGGCATGTGTCTTTGGCTGCTTGGCAGGGCGAGTGTCTTTGTCAGCTCTCCACTCAGCCGCGCGGCGATTGTAACCCGCCATTCAGTCTCGTCAGCTCTCGCGATCTTTCCGCGCTATTTTCATCGAAAGGCTGGTTTCAAGAAAGCGTAACGGTTACAAATTGCAACAGATACCATAAAACCACGTATCTTCACCACCTGATAGCTACAGCCGTTTAGTGCTTTCGTCTGAGTTACAGCAAAAAAAAATTTAAAAATCGGAGTTAGCTGTCACGTGACTTCAACTCGTGAGACCCAGATGCAGGATACATTTGCACCCCGTCCCGTGCAGCTGGGATACACTTGCTCCCCCTTCAAATGACTGGTATACACTTGCTCCCCCTGCAAATGACTGGTATACATTTGCACCCCCTGCAAATGACTGGTATACACTTGCTCCCCCTGCAAATGACTGGTATACACTTGCTCCCCCTGCAAATGACTGGTATACACTTGCTCCCCCTGCAAATGACTGGTATACACTTGGTCCCCCTTCAAATGACTGGTATACACTTGCTCCCCCTGCAAATGACTGGTATACATTTGCACCCCCTAACAGGCGAACTATACCAACTGAGCGGTACTTCTCTTGTGTGAGATGTTTGCCGTGACCTGCCGCTTCTGGGTGCAGTCAATAAAGAAATGTACAGAGTGTCTGATATTTCCCGTTAAACAAACCGGAGACGATTGGCCATCAGTGATTACCTGCACGTATGTCCAAACACATCATTTTCACGTCGGTGGGTCTTACCAAAATATCACCGTCTAGTGGCTTCAGGGCATTTAGGCGGTCTTGCAGAAACTGACGAAAAAGCACGTTTACTGATCGTGATTGTTCATATAGTCCGTTACCCCCCCCCCCTCCCCCCCACACACACCGCGACCCCCCCCCCCCTCACCCCCCCCCAAAAAAAATAAATAAAAAAAATCAGTAAATCTCTGGAACTATTCACTTAAAAAAAGTCTCTAAGCACAAAAAGTATGCTGTTTTCAGAGACCCAACTGGATACACTTTTCGTTTTACTGTATTGTAGTTTTTGCTCTGTATACGTGTGAAATTTTGCGTCATTTAGGTCACACTGTCGAGTTTGTTTACCCTTACTATAGGCCCCGTGTTTGGATGTAGGTGAATCACGAGATTGCCGGCTGGACCGTGCAACAACAACAACACGCCTTTCGCTATGATGGCACATAGTCAGAGGTCACGGACATGCACGTGCAACATTAAGATGTCACAACACATCGGACATGCCGAATACGATGGGAATGTGCAGGGAGACGCCGTGGAGGCCAGCCTTTGAATTTTGTATATTTTCGTCATGGTTCACTGGTCACCCCGCGGGTGGAGGCTTAACGGTGACAGATGGATCGAAAGAAAAATGAAATTTGGTTGCGTATGTGCGTCAGAGCTGTACGCTTTTTCTTCTGGCAATGTTCAAGGAAAGTGTATCATTTACACGAAATCGGGGGAAAAACACCTACACCTGGCGTCGAAACAAAAATGCATAGAGTTGTAGCCGAGTGGTTCGTCCACTACCCTATGTTCTCCGGCCAGCTGTGTACCGCGGGCTTTGTTCGCCTTTATGCTAGCCACACGCGTGCAGCCTTGCGGATCCACGATGGCTCATGTGCCAATTAGTTGTGTTTGTTTGTGTCTGTTTAGTGTCAAATATTTTTCCGTAGTCCCTTCACTTAGAATAATTCTGTAAACTGCAGTAGTTTCATGACAGTTTGTACATTTTAATGATGTTTCGTTGTTAGCGATAGCTTAAAGTTTGATGGGTGTAATTTAGCATTTTATCCCTTTTTCTAAAGAGTTGTCCTGGTTTTTCGGCTCTTTCAGCGGCTGTAGAATATTTCCATTAAGATTGCAATTCCAATCTTTTTATAGTATTTTTCAAGTTCTTTTTAATGTCGTTTGTCCGGAGTTTGTAGCTATTGTGTTACGCCCGCTGTCCTTAGTTTTCTGTGTGCTAACAAACACAGATTTCGCCGCCACGGGTGCATCTTCTCTCTTTTCTGCTGCGGGCGGCCGTTGTCTTCTTTGCGGGCCGCGCTGGGCTCATAAAGAGCCGCGAGCCACGGTTCGCTGGACACTCTCGCTCTCAGCGGCCCTGCCGCGCGTGACTGGACTCTGCGTTTACTCTGTATTCTGTCTTGTTGTTTTCCTACAAATAAAACGTATGTCATAGCGACCTCTGCGTTTGCCTCCCTGCCTGCATGAACCGGACCCCTGACACCCGATTACAGAGTGAATCGTGCTAATATTTAAACAAACTACGGGCCTCGTAAGTATAGGGTTACGGTACAAATATTTCCCTAGAGAATAAACAGTCTGCAGGAGTAACATTAATCATTTACAGGCGTTTTCGTTTGTGTGATTATTTACAGTGATGTCGTGAAGTGAAAACTTACACTGAACGAGAGATAAAAAAAAGGGAACAAAACTAACCCGATGAGGACGCTAACCCTTCAGAATACGCAAAGAAGCCAACCATCAAAGTGCGGTTGCCGCGGCATGACAACGCATACAACCAATGCCGCGGCGCGTTTCTCAGCACGACCGGTTACACGGCATGATTTAGAGGACGCTTGTGTTGTTTTTTTTTTTTTTGCCTCCGTGCGCGTTTCATAATTATAGTGTGCACTCGGTGTAAACGATTTGTCCCACTCGAAGCCGTTGTTTTCAAAAGACTCAGTAGACAACACTGAACACAACGCCGGGTGTCCTTAACGACAGAGCTATTAGTCATATGCTGTAGCAGCCACTGCTAGGACCGGACACTTTATCTGGAAGCAAGTTTGATTTGCACAACTGAACAAATTTTTGTTGAACTTGTTAGGCTCCTTTCTTCGTCATCCAGGCAAGGCAACGTCAAGGTTTGAGTGAAGATTTATAGTTTAAATTTGACACAGTCTGGATGCATTGTTGCATCTTATCACACTGTTTGGGAGGCGCCGGAACCTGATCGTAGACGAAGCTGTAATCCTTACGATCAAAGGGGAAAAAGTGTTCTGTTCATAGTTATTATCATTATCATTAAGCCGCACGCCATACTGACTAACACGCATCACAGGTCGGCTGACAGGACTATTCATCAGAGAAAACTCTGCGCACACAATTTTACGAAAAGGCTACGTGGCGAAAATGGGTTACGTTAAAATCGCTTTAGTGGTTACTGTCGCCATCGTAACAACAGTGAGTAGCAGCTCCAACACAGGAGTTCAAAAGAGCACATGGCAACTGCTGCCAAGCAGCACAGCGGTAGTGATGACCGTTGCCTTGGAGACAAGGTCAAAAGTGGAGTGCGCAGCGGCGTGTTCGGGGGAATCTGTTCCCTGCGTGACCTTCTGCAAGAGCGCCAACACAAATACCTGTTACCTGGCTGTGGAGATGGCGTCGCCGGTGAATATTCTCCCTAACGACGTGAGCATCAAGTGCTATAGAAAAGGTGAGGGAGTCTTTTCATTTCTTTTCTTCTCTCTACGGTCGTTGTCATTCGGCTGTCACTGATCATCCGATTCTCACATGATTGTGTTTCCACAGCGTCGCTGTATGCCTGACGATGGTATTGAGACTTTAAGTCGCTCCTTTGTTTTTGGTCATTTTTTGTGGGGTTTTTTGTTGTGTGTTGTATGTTTTGTTTTGGTTTGTCTCGGGTCGTGATTTCGAATCCCGGCTGGGGCCAAATATTTGTGCTGGCCTTTTTCTCGTTGCCCCGTCTTTGATATCCCGTGTGTGGTGGAAAAGGACTTTAAACTCCCAAACACCCACCCACACCCTCCCACCCTGTTTTGCTTTGTATTGTTGTTGTTATTGTTGTTGCTGATGTTTTGTTGTTCTTTGTTTATTATTATTATTATTATTACTTTTTTTGGGGGGGGGGGAGGGGGTGGAATGAAATTGCATTTTGGCTTGTAGAAATTTCATCAGGTACGCAGTAGGCTTGCTGAGGTGAAACGCGACTGCACTGTTGATACATGACATTTTCATACACGGAGATGCGGTTCCACACTTACATTTAAATGTTCCAGGTCCATGCTCATCGCTGAATACTGAGTACTCGGATTATGGAGGTCGATGCCTGAAGTACTCTGCGGTGAGGAAAGACTACGCGTCCGCCAGCGCCCAATGTCAGTCTGACGGGGGACACCTGTTCCACTACAAGTCCTTGGCCTGGGACAAACCGGCCGCTCAGGAACTGCTTCAAGGTCTCTGTCTTTAAAGTTTGATCCTCATCATATCCGTAGAAAGGGCGGTCGATGGTCTGCCGGGTGGGCCCACTTGGGTCATCGACTGATTTTTTTTTTCTCTCTCTCTCTCTAACGCGTGGCACCGTTCCTTCGCGGGGCCGATTGTTGGGGGTTCTCTCCGGATACTCCGGCTTCCTCCCCCCCCCCCCCCCCGCCTAGTCTGCTTTGGATAATCATTTCAGCCCACAAAAATTCAAAAATCAGTGCAAATTTTAATTCAGAGACGTACAAACGTGAGCGGACCCTTTGCACCATAATTGATTGTCATGCGTTCATGTCCAGTGTTTGAGATTGTGATTCATGCGACCGTGCATGTTGGCTTTCAGTTCGCGCTTTGAGCCGAAAAAAAAAAATGAGTGAAGCGCCTGTTTGTTAGCAATCGTTATTATATAATATTATTATTATTTCTCGGGCAGTGGGATGGCTAGAAGACAGTAGGCCCTTGTTTGTTTGTTTGTTTGGGGGATGCACGCTGCAGACGTCCATGTCCACAGAGCCGACCACTTTCAATTCATGGCCGCAACTCCGGCCTTTAGCCAGACCCCCAAAGCAGGCAGTAGTGACCAGAAATCCTCAGACAGCACTCATGTTTCAAAGTAAACTCAGACAAGACACAGTACCATCAAAGACTATGGACTGTCGCTTCACACCAACGATGTTTTGGGCCCGGCGCCATTGTCATAGTCTACACTGTCACTCTCTGGGGCACATTGTCTTTCAGGGGAACACGACCCGCCGAAAAGGGGCTGCACTCTGGAGTCTATCGTCAGAGTGACGTCCCCTGAGGAAGCCATCGTAATTTTCTCTGTAATGCCATTGTCAGATGTAATCGAGGTGCCAGTAACCGACTTTCTGTCGACCTGCGTAAGGTCGCCATGTCATGTTAATGACTTTTAGCCGTCCAATAGCAACAGTCAAATGAATTGGACTAGCTGCAGACATGCTTACTGCAGTATCTATTCAACTAAAGTTTAGTTTCATACATTGGAATATACGCTTGTTTTTGGTCAGTATTGTTTTGTTTTGTTTTACAGGCGTAACCTCTTCCGCCACCTGGGTTGGAGCAGACCGGTTGGCGGTTGAAGGAAACTGGCAATGGACCGACGGAACGCCTCTAAGTCCTGTCGCTGACACGTGGATGAGTGGGGAACCAAACAATGACGAAGGAAGTGAATACTGTGCTCATCTGTGGTTGTCTGTCCTACGGATAAATGACGAAACCTGCACTCGAGTGTTCCCTTATATTTGCCAGATTGATCTGTGATGGGTGTTACCTTCTTGATGACTGAGTTTTCCCTGAAATCCCTGATGAGCCGGATTTACACTGTAGGGTTTTCTCAGTCCTTCTTGTTGTTTGTTTGGTTGCCGCTTGGTTGGTTGGTTGGTGTTTGTTTGCTTGTTTGTTTTTTTTGTTTTTTAGGGGGGGGGTTCTTTTGGGGCATTTTTAGACAAACAAACATAGACGAGAAACAGTAACATTGGCCCCACTTACATTACAGAGCGCTCTGAGGGCTCCCCTAAAGCGCACCGTACTGAGAGCGCTCCACGGCGTTTACATTACACAATCGTGGAAGGGGAGCCGATATGTCACGTGCTCTCGAGGAATGTGACATATTCAAGACTAGCAGAGTACCCGGCTTCGCTCGGGTATACATGTATACCAGTTTACTTGTTGTTACTTGTGTCAATCCACTTTAATGCTGTCGGTTCACACCCTTCACTGTCACAGTCTCATCAAAGATCTTGGAAATCTGATTCCCAAGGTCTTTGGTCTCATCGTCATACTGTCAACAGCACTGCCAATCACACACACACACACACACACACACACACACACACACACACACACACACACACACTTTCATGCAAGTACATACCTTTTATTTGTTCATCGTGATTGACGTCGTTAAATAAATTTTGTTTCAACCTGATGCCGATGTGTGTGTGTGTGTGTGTGTGTGTGTGTGTGTGTGTGTGTGTGTGTGTGTGTGTGTGTGTGTGTGTGTGTGTGTGTGTGTGTGTGTGTGTGTGTGTGTGTGTGTGTGTGTGTGTTTGTGTGTGTGTTTCAGTATTTACAAACCTTTCGTAAATACCTTTTGTACCTTTACTTCGAGAGAGGTCTGTTTTGACTAGACCATGTATTCTGTACTGTTTTCATGTATTGTTTAACTGCAGATACTCTGCTGTAAAACTCAAGAAAATTTGTGTGAACCGTGTCTTAGGATGTTGTGAAGTCCAAATAGCTCAAGTCATCATGTAGAATGTCACTGATTTTGTATACATTGTGCAATGTCGACTTGTTAACTTCTTTCAAGCTATCCTTCTTTTTGATGTGGGAATTGAAGAACAGCGGTTCAGTCCTGAATTCGGATCTGGACCTTGGGTAACATTTAGTACAAAACTCTTTAGAAATACCAAAAACATCAGCCCACACAGAGTTCGGGATTTTGCAGCTTTCTTGATAATAAGACCCGTAGTTCTTGCTTTGTAAAACTATTGGATGAACACTTGAAATTAGTTGTTTCCAATCAGCACAGGAATCCAGGTAACCTTCAGAGCTTTATGGAATGCACGGACATCGGTAACTCTCAGTCCACCCTCTCTATATGTTTTTACAACTGTGTTTCTTTCCACTTTGTCTCTTTTGTCACCCCACATGTAGCTGAATGAGACTGTATGAATTTCGTTTACTATTTTATTGTTAGGGGTTGGTAGACAGATAAAGAGATTGATAAAATAAGTGATTTAAGTACGAAATTCTGCCCAAGGGGGTCAATTGTCTAGATTTTCACTGTTTCATAAGTTTGTACATACTCACAATTTTTGGCCTATAGTTTAATTCAATCAATTGAGGAAGATCTAGTGAGAAATGCATCCCAGGCACAGAAAATGTTCGGGGATTCCATGAGTAGTATAAGCTGAGGCCGATCACCCCCTCAGGGAGCCGGGAGTCACATGACCTTAACCTCAGGTCACGATCTTCACCATGACCTCGTGACGTATGACCTAAACTTCAGGGCACGACCTTAACGTTGACCTCGTGACGTATGATCTAAACTTCAGGGCACGACCTTAACGTTGACCTGAACACACTTTGTTACGCAGTCGTAATGATGTAACTGGTGTCTTTACCCTATTAAGACCAACAGGAGAATGGGTTAATAGGGTAGCTAAAGAACTTGCTTGACTAGTGGTGAATGAATAGGGAGCCAGAAAAGCTTAGGGAGCTCATTGGAGGGTGGGCGCCGACAGCGTAAATGGTCTTGTTGTGTGGCACTCCAGGTTGCTGTAATGTCCAGTGGGCGACAGCTGTCAGAGATAAGTGGATATGATTAGGCCCCCATGATGGTATTTAACTGTTTGTTTTCATTTGTGTCTCTCATTTGCCCAACAGACATTCCACATGGATCCACGATTTCAGCATCCATTTACCTGTCTTATTTCAGGTCCTTCACAAAGCGGTGAAAGCTATTTTGTCAATCAGTGCTTAGATCGGTTGAAGGATGTTATGGTCCCAGTGCCTGAGGAAATTATTTGGTGTTACGGTGTTTGGCAACCGTTATATGATAAGCTACAACTGCAAGGCGTGCAATTTCAGGAGGGATTGCCTGATATGTCAAAATTCACAGGTCACAAACGCTATCTTCTTATTATTCATGATCTCATGCATGGAACGGATTCTCGCATGACACACGCGGCTGTTTACGAAAGGCAGTCATCACCTGAACATTTCGGCCATGTATATCGTGCAAAATTTGTTTGGGAAAAATAAAGAACAGCGAACGATTAGTTTAAACAGTCATTATTTAGTCATATTTAAAAACAGAAAGGTGGATTTCTCGGTGCTGTGTTAGGTCCCGTATTAGGTGTGCTAGGTCAAGTTTTGCTCGGGCGATAAAAATGGAGAACACGGAAAAAAATGGTATTGGTCGATCCGGAATGGTTTAAACGTCAACAGCAAGAACAAAAACCACCCGTAACTGATATTTTAAATGGGAATATTTTTGGTTTGGACCAGGGGATAACGCAAGTTTTACGAGATGAAGCATTAGCACCGTCTAAAAAAGCGAGATGCTATGAACAGACTTTGCACCGCTACAGATATTTTAGGAAAGAGTACCTTCAGAAACCGATCGATAGAGTGGAAATCGCTTCACCCTTTTTTCTCAACCACAACCAGCGTCTAGTGCTAACAGCCTCGAAGAAAAATTAGAAAATCATGTCCTTGCCAGTGTTCCTAAAACGATGCATAAGAAAATGCGTTTACTTTAAGATCATCTTTAAGAGGAGCCTGATTTGACTTGGGATCATAATGATAATGAAAGAGGTCAGTTGATATACGAAGGCGTAACCATCGACGGCTCCAATATGTCTGATTTAGTCAATGATGTACTACGCGCTCGGGATAAAAAGTGGAAACTCCACAGGGGTGGCATGTATTAAATTTTGCTCGTGCTCTGAAACGCGCCAACGTACCGCGTGAAATTGTTGGCAACATGAAGCGCTGGGACTACTTACAACGAAACAGGCATGTGTCGTCTTTAAGCGATGCTGCAACACCCTCTACGTCTTCATTTACAGCGGACCTGTTCGTCGTCGCCGACAGGAATCTTCTCCTATTCGCTCATCATCATCACCACCACGACACTTAAAAATCTCGGCGTATACACTGGGAGGCGTTATTTGACTAAATGTCTAAAGCGTTACGACAGCGGCACTATAACTCTAAACTGCCTGGCAGTTTTGGCGGTGTGCAGAGTTTAAAAAGAGCTGCACCTAAAGCGAAACTCGATGCGCCATCGTGACATTGAAGAGTTTCTTGTAAGAAATTGTCGTTACTACAGATATAATGGTCAAATCTTGCAAGATGCATTAAGCTCTACCTGTGGGCTTTGCGTCCTGTATTATCTGATACGAAAAAAGTCATAGCGATACCATGTTGAATTGTTGATGGCCTTGTCTATTTTTAGGGCTTACTCACCAACAACTAAATTACGAAACAATACCTTTTGCTTTTAAAAGTTTTGCTTTGTATCAATAATTTGCATATATATATTTTTCCTCATATTTGTCGGATTGACATGTGATCGGCGTTACCCTCTTGACGGCAGAAATTCTAGTCGGGTGGACACTATATAGCTTTTTTCTTTTTTTCGTCAGGGGTGTGTGGGTGGAGGGGGGGGGGCATATTACGAAACGGTACTTTAAATGAGGTTTGTTTTTCATGTTATGGGTACATTATTTCCAACACGGGAGAATTGTAGCGTGAAGATGTTGCAACCAGGACGGCAGAAGTCATCGCACGTTCAGTTCAGTTTAGTTCAGTTCAGTGTGGTATCTCTGCGTTCGGAAACGCCCATACGCACTCCATCCCATCTCTATGCCGGTCTATGGAATGGTGACCGAGGTTTTGCTTGTGAAGTGTGTGTCTCAGACTCCTGACCACTTCTTATCTTCCTAGGCGCAGGCCGTCCGTAATGCTTGCCCGGCCGGCGAGGGCGTCTGCTCTGCCGTTGTCTCTCACTCCTGAGCGCCGTGGACATGGGTCCACAGAAGCCTCTGAAGGCTAATGCTTTTCACTGACGCAGGCCAGTCTTGGTTTCCTATTCGTGCTTTACTTGTTATAGGAGACAGCGCATGCAATTCTGTTTATTTATTTATATTTTGTAAATCAACTGTCCTTCGGTGTCTGTTGGTGTCTGACTCTGACAGGGGCACAGACTGTTGGCAACGATTCAGGGACCGGTTTCCTTGTCAGCCGTTCTCGTCAGGTATTCTGGCGTCCATTTCGCATTTAATTACTGAGCTGATGAACTTTGCATACGTAAAATTCGGATCACTTTTGTAAACGCTAAAATTCGTCAAAGTCCTACTCAGTTCTCACTGGAAAATCGTTAATTTTTAATGTGAAAAAAAGCCTGCAAGTTGCATTTCATCGACAGAGCGTCCTCTCCGAGATCGGATTTTTTGTTATTTTTAGGGGTTCCTGCTGAATGGAGTGAATTTTAATTAGCGCCGCTGAGGGTTGAAATGATTTTGTTGCTGTGTAGCCATGGGAAAGTCGACCACACGTTGCAAACGTAACTGTTTTTTGTTGTTGTTGTTGTTGTTTCTCTCTCTCTCTCTCTCTCTTTGGTCGTCACCCCATGTGAATGTCAAAACTGAAGATGCAGATGTTGAACGCTGGGTTTTGTTGTCAGTGTGTGTGTGTGTGTGTGTGTGTGTGTGTGTGTGTGTGTGTGTGTGTGTGTGTGTGTGTGTGTGTGTGTGTGTGCGTGCGTGCGTGCGTGCGTGCGTGCGTGCGTGCGTGCGTGGTGTTGGTGGTTGTGATGGTGGTAGTGGGGTGTGTGTGTGTGTGTGTGTGTGTGTGTGTGTGTGTGTGTGTGTGTGTGTGTGTGTGTGTGTGTGTGTGTGTGTGTGTGTGTGTGTGTGTGTGTGTGTGTGCGTGTGTGTGTGTGTTATTACATATATTATTCTTTTTAGGACAAGAAGGACATCGTGCACTCCAACAACACGGGATAAGCCCAGCGCATTAGAGATCCACACACGTGAAAGTTGACAGTTCTAAAAGTTCTAAAAGTTACATGTATGAGTTGGATGGACATCTCACACTATGACATAAGCAATTTTTAAAAGAAACTATTGTCTAAGAAAGATGCCAGAGCAAATTTCATGAAGACACTCGCCACCAACGTGCTTTTGCAGCGGCATTGAAACTAACAACACAACCAAGGCCGCGGCGCGTTTCTTCACACAAACGGCAAGATGTATGTACTATATAAGCGTACGAACGAGGGCCATTTTCCCAGTCACACATTCACTGTACTTGAGAAAGGCACCTTTTCATAACATAATTAAGGCCACTTAGCTTGAATCGATTACACACATTGTCAGTGTTGTGGCAGAGGGCTAGAGAAAATGTTTCATTGCTTTACGACTTTATTTATTGTCAACACGTGTCCGTGCATGTATATATGCATACCGCTTATGAACCGCAGTAATGCATGAACAAACGTCAGCAGTCCAAATGCAAGTTTTGTGTACCAGTCTGCTGCCATGGCAAAGGGACGGACAAAAACAGTCAGTGGAGAACATTTCAGTTCAGTTGAAGCTGGATTTCATACAAGGTCTCTCTCTCTCTCTCTTTCTCTCTCTCTCTCTTACAGAAATCAAATCAATTTCTACGAAAAAAAAAGCAAAAAAAAAAAAAAAAGCAATTGAAATGATTACTTTGAAACAGTTTGAAAGTGAAATTTGTGTTTCCGATGGCATAATTAGGTTTTGCTTTTGTATGTGACACACGCTGTATTTAAATATTCTTTTTTCGATTTCAGTGTCACGAGCCGTAAAGCCACGCCCTGCAAACGGACACACGGCAGACCAGAGTGAGCTAACTATTTGGCGTAGTACATTTTGCACCACCTTAATTACTAGTTCCGTTTAATTGTCATATTCCTGCCAAACATGCTCAGTATTGGAATTGTGTCACTGGTGGCTGTAGTCGTGATGACGGTAGCTACCAGCAGCCTTAACTCCGGGGTTAAAATGAGCACTTGGCAACCGTTGCCTGGCGACGCCGTGGTGCTGATGACCATGGCACTGGAGCCAAGGTCAAAACTACAATGTGCGTTTGAATGTTTGTCAGCTGCGTTGCCCTGCGTGACCTTTTGCTTCAGCGGCACCACCAGCTCTTGTTACTTGGCTGTTGAGCTGGCTTCTCCTGCAGACACCAGCCTCCACGTGGGCGCGAATGTTACGTGCTACAGAAAAGGTAATACGGAGTTACGCCGGGGCACGTCCACCTTCAGAGCCAACACACGTTCGTTCATTTAAAAAACAAAACAAAATCCCTTTCAATTTTGGTATATCTGGCTTGGAATGAATTAACACTGAATAATAATAATAATAATGATAATAATAATGTGCATTATTATAGGCGCTTTATCCAGAGGCCTGTCAATCTCAAAGAACCGTGAACAGAACCCAACACAATCATAAGCTCACGTGAACTGATCACTTGCATTCATCCACACGCTGTACATCACTGAACACAATTCTTACAATTACGTGTTGTCAGTGAAAGGCCCTGTGAGGTCGGCTACTCAAGTTTCGGAATCTAGCTAGAACTGCATTCAGTTTATTTTCCACTTTTCATGGGCAGAACATTTCCAGAATCAGAGGAAAGGAAGCCGGAGCACCCGGACAGACCCCGGCCGGAAGTCCGGTCCAAATGAACGGTGCCATATTGGTAGTGAACAGTCCCATGCCATGCGAGACTTCATTGATAAACATACGAACTTCATTCATTTTCCAGGTCCCTGCTCTTCTAGGGCCGCAGGTTATTCCGACTACGCTGGTCGCTGTCTGAAGGGCTACTCAGATAGACTGAGCTACGAATCGGCCTCAGTGAGGTGCTCGGCTGACGGAGGACATCTGTTCCACTACAAAACTTTGACCTGGGACAAACCGCCAGCTCAAGAACTGGTTGAGGGTAAGTTCAGCCCCCGTAGTGTAGCAGACAGCACTTTGGACCATGCATCGGGAGACCCGGGTTCGACTCCCAGTCGAGGCAAGCGTTTTTTTTTGTTTTTTTTTCTCTCTACCTACGTCGGCTCCTACTGGCTTGCAAGTTCGTTTCTGACGTTTTCTTATTATAATTATGGCCTGACAACCCGGGGTGACTGTGAGGAGAACTACACGACATAGATCTAGCCGGGTCTGGTATCGGGATTCGGCCAATGCACTTTTTTTTCTTTTTTCGATCTTTTAAAGATGCAGGTTTCACCGCGGAACTCGTGTGGGTTGGAGCAGACGACAGCGCGGTGGAGGGAACCTGGCAGAGGTCAGACGGGACAACATTCGGCAGCACCTCTGACTTGTGGTACCTAGCTGGCGAACCCAACAATTTAAACGGAGGCGAGGACTGCGCTGCCCTCTACACCAGCAATCAGCTGCTGCTTGACCTGCCTTGCACGAACCTCGCCCGCTTTATCTGTCAGATTGATCTGTGATGTTTTGTATGGCCATGAGACAAGTATGAGTGTGGTCAGTGTTTCCGGTTTCCTTCATGACCACTGAGATGTCTTGATTTACGTAGCTCTTGTGTTTCTTCAGCTTTTACGTGCGTACCACTCACAATAAGTTGGGGATAATCATACTGGTGCCTGTTTTCTCGTAACAGAGTGTTTTTTTTGTTTGTTTTTTTTTGTTTTTATTTGTTTGGTTGGGGTTTTTTTTTGTTGTTTTTTGTTTTTTTAGGTGACTGATGTAGTTATATTGACTTGAAGGACATTCAGTGCCCTATTTTCATTAATAATATTTTCAGGGGCAGTTCACTTTGACCTCTCTTTCAGAGCAAGCCAGTCCTTGAAATGAAGGTGGGGGTCAGTGGACCACTTTCAAACAGTAGCCGGTTTTTTCCCCCTCCCAAAAGCGTGCATATCATGTTTTCTTTGCACTGCTCACCCCACTGAGACAGATAAAAATGACTATTCACTTGATAAAAGTCATTTCCGTCTGACCAGTCTCCCATCAAACATTTGTGGGACGTCCTTGGCAGACGTGTCCAGGAATGCCCAGCTGCTTTTAGACCCCTCAGCCGCTTAGGCTGAGGCCCAAGTTCAGCAGGAGTGGCCAAGAATTCCCCCAGGACAGCATCAGAAGGCTGATTCGCAGCATGCGGCGTCTGGCAGCATATGGGGGACATACACGATACTAGGGGACATTAATACATGTAAAAATTTGAATGGAATGCTCACCCCTCCACTAGTAGTTTCCAAGTTCGACTGTAGTCACGTGATTGAACCGGAAATGTTGATTCACTGAGACATTAATGAGTCGTTGAAATCGAAATGTTCATGTTTACCTTTACAATGAACAGGGGCGCCGGAAGATGTTGGGGGGGGGGAGGGGGGGGGCAGAATCTCAAAGGGGAGGAACGCCAGAGCCAGTGAAAGGAAGGACGTTGCCCGGAGAAAGTGAAAAGCGGGGGGGGGGGGGGGGGCGGCGTTCAGATGCTGCACAGACCAAAACCTTTCCCAACCAGTGCAGTGAGCCAGCGAAAGGAAGGACGTTGCCCAAACAAAGTGAAAAACGGGGGGGGGGGGGGGGGGGCCTTCAGATGCTGCGCAGACAAAAACCTCTACGAACCAGGGAGCCACTGAAAGGAAGGACGTTGCCCAATTGCCCATAGAAAGTAAAAAGCGGGGGGGGGGGGGGGGGGGGAATTGACGACTTTCTGTCAAGTCGTTTTGATATTTCATGCAACGGCTAAACTGGGTTCTCTGTTGGGTGGGATGAGGGAGAGAGCAGGAAGAGGGGGAGGGGGGGGGCAAGACCATGGCCGCTTTGTCCCCCCTCTTGCCATAGTCACCTGATTTTCCAGGGGGGGGGGGGGGGGCAAAAAGATACTCTTGCCCCCCCCCCCCCCGGTTCCGGCGCCCCTGATGAAATAAACGGGCTAATTTCGACTATTCTATTTTTGTGAAGGTTTTAATGTCGATCTCTCCGACGCCTGCTTTCATTATTTGACAGGCCTAGTAATTCACAGGCAACTCACCGGCCTCTGGGAGGCGTACACTACGTGACCTACAACACTGACAGAACTCAAAAGGACGTTGCATTGGGCTTATATTATTCCTCAATGTATGATCGTTAACTGTTTATTCAAGTCAGTGTGAAAATCTCAATGCCAGAAGCGCCCTGGTTAAAGTAAAGATAAGAAAACTGCGAAATACAGCGGCAGTATCAGTGATCCGCGGGCAACCTTGAGTTGTGGAAGTTGTGTGACTGAGTAGTTTTTTGTCGGTTGTTGTTGTTTTTGTTTTTTATTTTACTGCACGGGATCAGTCACTGAAGTTGTCACAGTCATACCACTGAGTGGTGTTTGTAGTTTTAAAAATAAACTGATGTGTTTGCAAGTACTGACTTAGCAGCCGGAACCGCTGTAACTGACGGTCCGACCAATATTGCGGCTAATCATAGAGTCAGTTCAGTTCATGCTGGCAACGTGATTTTAGCCTGGTGTTTCAGTACTTATGAACTCCATTTATGCCAACTGAGTTCCCGCCGAGCCATCACTTCAGTGGCCGGCCTACTAGTACTACTGAGCCGGGATTTATCCCAATCGTTTTCATTCCTATCTAGTTTGGTTCCTAGATGGCACAGTTCTCATTTTTCTAATCCAGATCACCACTATGGCGCCGATAGTCAACAAACTGCAGAGTGGCCTTAGTAATTCACGTGTGTTCCAAAGGATGTAGCTCCAACACCGTTAGTATCTATACAAGGAAGTGCGGGAAAGGGCAGCTTGCAAATCAGGAAAAGGTTTCCAAGAAAATGGCTACCCTTAGTCGCAAAATGCGCTTCTTGTATCGTGCGGCTGGCTGGAGTCAAAAAGTTCGTCTGCAAGCGGCCTGTGGTCACGGCTGTTTCAGAGAAGAAAGTTGCCGCCTTATTTGTCGCAGATACTTTCGAATGACACCGTGGGCTTTCAGGGTATGGGAAGTTCCGTCCCAGAGGGAAGGTAATATGTTTCTGTTTTCGTTTAACTGTTGTTTTACATTTTTTTTCCCTTGGCTACAGAAACTTACCCACTGCATAAACTGTAAAACTTGATAAAGTGTGCAAGTTTCATTCTTGGACACGTGTGCCAGACCGACAGTGCAGTGTGCCAGACCGACAGTGCAGTGTGCCAGACCGACAGTGCAGTGTGCCATCCATACTTTATACATACATGTACTCACTGTCGCACACCCAGTGTTCATTTTTGTTGCCATGTTTTCAAACGTCTTTTGGGATTTGAGGGGATAGAAGGATTTTTGTTGTTGTTGAAAAGTTAATGCCCATCTACCTACCCTATTCAGATGCTGTGAATGGTGAAATCATTTTTGTTTGTTTTTTAAAGGTGTTGGGGTGAATGGCAGCTGTTGTTGAATCCAGTTTAACGAAGTTTACAGTGACACTGACAGATGGTGAATTGTTATTTTACAGTTCAGTTGCTGCAGCAGACCTTCCACAATCCCAAAGAGCTGATAAACAATCTTCTTGGTCCACTAGTCGACGGTGGAGTGGCATCAGAGCCACGTATTGTTTTTACCCCACGGCAAGGCCTGGGTGGCAAATTGTGGAAGGCAACGCTTCACCTCAACTGGCCAAGCAATGTGTCAATATCAGGAGTGCATCCAACTATGTCAGGAGCGGAAGGAAATGCCTTCCTGCTGGCTTGCAGCCTCTATAAGGTTTGCCGGCTTACAGTTATACTAGTTACAGTAGTGATTATTCAGCGGTCCTACTAATTACCGAAAACAACTGAAACGACCGAAAACAACTCTTAATACGGATAGAACGTGGTTAAAACATAGCAATAAGAACACACAAACATGATTAAAGGTGAAAAAAGAGGCCTTAAAAAAGCTAAAAGAAAAAAAAGGTGATATTGCAGAAAATAACCAGTCCAGACCAGAGTCACTTCCCTTGGGAGACACGTTCATTTCGTTCTGTAGGAGTGAATAAGTACTTTTTTTCCTTTTAACTAGTTTAAGGCCTCTTTTTCCACCTTTAATCATGTTTGTGTGTTGTTATTTCTATGTTTTTACTGCGTTCTACCCGTATTAAGAGTTGTTTTCGGTCGTTTTCGGTAATAAGTAGGACCCATGCTTTTTATTGATGCAGTAGTGTTGGTGTTGTTCGCCTGTCGGTGTCAGTGAGGACCACCACTTCCACTAGAAGAGGGCTGGGTTTGATGTGTCCAAAGGTGACTTATCAGTCCAATCCAGGCATGGGAATCTCCAACCTGCTGGGCATGTGTAGCTAGATATTGATGGCAGTAGGCAGCTGTCTTTTTATGTAGCTCTCTTACATTCTGCTTTATTACTATTTTATTTTTTGCGTTCTTTGTCTGATAGAGTTCTTTTGATACAATATATTTGATAATAAATATGACTCACAGTATTAGGTTTGTGTGGAGACAAAAGCCGTAATTACTAAATTAGGAACATACTTTTGACTGCTGTTGCTGTGGATAGCTGTTGTGAGCCTGCTTTACCAGACCTTTCTCTTGTAGGACATGGGGCTGCTGTATAAACAGAACGCAGGTCACATGGCAGCGGTGGACCAGGACTATGTGTTCAACATGTTGCGACGCCTGCATACTCTCGTGAGCCCTCTCAGCCACCTGTTACCCCAGTTCCACGTGTGTACAACACCTGCAGAACCCACCAGAATCACAGAGTTAAATGCTAGAGGGGAAAACCAGAATCCACCTGTTCATTTGTGGGAGACACACGTGCATGCTGAGTTCCCGTTTGCTTTTGATGTGTGTGAGACAGGGCCATCTGTACATATTTCACAGTACGCCGCAGCGCTGAGAGCTTGTATGAAGCTAAAGGTGAGTTGTGCTCTTCCGTTTGTCAGCATGGAACATTGCTGTAATTGAAACAAGAGATGCTGAAAAAACAGGTGATTGATACTCAGTTTGGTGTGATGATTTACCTATTGGTAAAAGAAATTCAAAATAGAGACATTAATATTGAAGAAAGACATTCAGGTATGTCTCTCATGTGCAGTAACATGTGAGACAGAAATGTGACCTTCCATGAGAAAACCCGGCTTAAGTGCAAAATTTTCAAATTTTTCTTTTTGGAGCCATCTTAAAGAAACAGCCTTGCTCTTTACAGTGCCAAAAAAATCCTTTTAAGACATCATATTTTAAGGGCAGAACTACCTGATTTGGGCAAAATCTCAATATCGACCAGATAGCACCCGCTGACCTTTGTTAGCCTCTAGCTCGGAACAGCGGCGTGCGTCTTACGCCGGGTTTTCTCGTGGACGGTCACAAATATGAACATGTCTTCCTTCAGCTAACTTCTAATCCACCGTGGGGCTTTTCTCTCAGTTACCCCATCCCAGAGTTTAAGAAAACCATGTAACACTGAACTGAAAATCACTAGGAGTGACCAAGTCATACCAGGATTATAGTCATCAGTAACTTGAGTGAGCAAGTAAATTAGTGTCACAGCCAGACTGCTTGAAGTTGCGTTACTGTTTGCTGATACCTAAAGCATCCAGTGTGGCTTTAACACAGTAGTGTGCGTGCTACGTTAGCTGCAAGTGTCCTGATTAGCATGAGCAACCTAAAATCAAGTAAAGAAACATTTTGGAGTTCACGAGTTAACTCATTACTGCTTTATAGCTGATATAAGTGACTGCTTTTTATCAGAGGTGTTTCACTGTGGATTATGCAGATTTTTCAGTAGGTCACTTCTGTTGCAGGCTCTAGGTTTACTTACCAGAAGCAACCATCAGTCTCCGACACAGCACACTGATCTACCCAAAAGCGTGTTCGTCCCAAGCTATTTTCCAAGTTCCCCAGAGGACAACTTTGACCCACACTATGAAATATACTCTGATGCTTCCGCAAAGGGGTTTGGTGCCTATCTTGTCACGCGGGATGATGATCGTGTGCGCTGGCTGGCCAACAGCTGGACTGAACATTTTCCTCATTATGATGGCAGAGTAAGCAAGCGCCGCAGAGCTGATACATGCATCAAACCTGAGGAGATGCTGCCCGACTCCAACTTTTTCGAGATGTACGCAGTTGTGGCAGCATGCTTCACGTGGAAACATAAATTTGTCGAGCAGCGGGTGTTGGTGTGGTCAGACAATGCGTTTGTTGTCACGGTCATAAACGGTGGTGTGAGGTCAGAGCGCAGCTTACTTCTTGTCGGCAAACTCTTTCAAATTCTGTGCCACACGTGCAGCAGGAATCGTATTGAACTGCGGGCAGCCCATGTACAACGTACTGAGAACACAGCCGCAGATCTCTTGTCTCGGTTTCAGGTGGCCAAATTCCGAGAAGTGATACCTGAGGCTGCTCCAGCCTGCAAGAAGACTAAGAAACTTCTGTTCTGGAATCCTCTTCAAACTCTGCCACACTTGAAACAGACATTATTCAAGGACTCTGGTGATACTATTCAAGTGCAGTCAACACCTGCCCACAAATCTCCTCTCAGCAGACTGCAGGCACTAGGGAAAAGTGTGGAAGATGTTCACGAAACAAGCGCCAGTGTGATCCAGAATACTGAGTGACTGTTTTGTCATGTAAAATGTGTACGTGTGTGAGACAGTGTGAACGAATTCACTGGTTGTGGTTTTCTTTGGTGACCCAAGCCTGGTGACTGAGATGATTGGATAAGATACAAGAAGAGTTTGCTCAAATGTGTGAATATGAAACTGTCTGATAGTTGACAAAATATGTCTTCCACACTTACCTGTGTTAGTATGGGTGTAGGCGAATAATCAAACCTGATTTCAAAAAAAAAGAAAAGATTCTGTGCTATGTGAACAGTGTTCCCTATTAATTTACACACGTGTGTCGTCTGTGCAGAGAATTTAGAATGCTAAGGGTTAAAATTGTCTGAAGCACTGCGCAAAATTCGGGTGTCCTGGTAACATTCTGAGAAACGTTTCGACCGGGCATCTTTCTGCTTCGAATTTTGGGCACTGCTTGCAAAATCATTTATAGCCTTGTTTCCGTGTGGGCCATTGAATCAAAGTACATGTACCCCCTAACAAAGTGAACTCTCATCCACTGGCGTGAAACGATAGTTGACCCATTTTAGCTAAGAAATCTGCCTTTCATGGCCTGATTTTGCTTTGTGAGGTAGGCCTCACAACAGCTGGGCGGGATTTACGAAGGGGCATAAACAAGGTCGTTTTATGGATAGTTTCATTGTTAGTTTTTTTCTTAAGGTAATACCAGTTTTAAAATGACATGTTCAGTGCGATTGGTGCTTCAGTCCTTCAGGTACTGAACACAAGATGAGTTTGTCCAGATTCTCTATGAACAATTTTAACCTTCATTGTCCATTTTGAAGGGGAATCAAGTTTTTTGACTTTGGTGTGGTGCCCATTTAACATACAAATTTGGAAGAACCGTGGTCATCTCATTTGGTTGATTCGTAAGTTCTTCATCACCAGTAAATGAATTGACAAATTCACAGTCATATGCATGTTCATTTTCAGAATTTTGCCTTTCCTCGTCTACCAAAACACACGCACACACCACCACCACCACCACCTAACTCGCTCTATACAACCATACTTGAAACGAGGAGGAAATGCACAATTTGTAGTCTCAGTTCAGTTTTTTTTTTAATTCATAACCTTTAAACAAATAGCAGGATATCAAGTAAGAAGTGAAGGCATTGCAGAAAAAATGGTTGTCAGTGTACCTGTACAAAATATCAAAGGCCATTAGCAGCAGAGAAAGCATGCAAGATGAAGCAGTCCTAAGGGAGGGATGCACAGAAATAAATTACTTCTTGTCTTCAACGTGCATTAATGAGAAAAGTGTACAAAAATAAAAATCTATGCACCAAGTTGATACAACTTGAACAAGTTGACTCAAAATTTACAGATGCATTTTACTGATCATACACACAATACTAAGTAACTTCATAGTCATATAAACACCTGGAAACGCATTCTGTCAAGGTACTTACCAGGGTACATTAGTATTGCATTTGCCACAAACATTCTGTGTATTTCACAACCACGATTTTCCCTTACTGTAAGGCATGCTAGATATACAGCAAACATTAAACAGTAGGGTACATGATCCCGATCATTGACACTGAAAAGTTTCCTGGAGAATCCGTGATTATTAAACTACCGCCCTCACAAACCCCTTCTCCTCACCAACAGTTTCATAAAAGGAAAAAACCTACAAAACGCCACCAACAACAAAACCCACACCAGCGTCATCTAATTCGGTATGTGAACAGGCAAAATAAGTATTGCTTCTGGATTTCTTTGGTTGGTAAGGATCCTTTTCCCACCATGGAAGGTTGAAATCAAGGAAAATTAAGATACACATGTAGCACAATTTCTCTACTCCCCGTCGAGAATCAAACTCGCGATCCAAGCACTAACAGTTCAATATTCTATCAAACAGGTTTTTCTGGCATCCATATTGTTGCTAGGTGCAGAATAAATCAGTCTCTGAAAACAACAGACACATTTAAACCTCCTCACTATAACTGCTACAACCTGACACAGTATTTTCATTTCAACATATTTAACTACCACAGATCACAGACTCAATTCAAAGCCCATTTAAAGACCTACCTCTTTAGGCAAGCTTTCGAGCTGTAGTCCGACCACTTTTTCATCAGCACTCAGTGTGTGTGTGTGTGTGTGTGTGAGCGCAAAGAGTGTTTCGTAGAAAACAGGCGCTATATAAACTGTATTCATTATTTTTATTATTATTACTGCAACAATGCAAACATGTGATGACAAGAGTGAAGACAGAAGAAAAGAAAACCACAGAACAATGCCACCTTGCATAGTATCCTCTGCTGCATGTCCACAGATGAGTGATGCAGGATGCAGGTCATCAAGCTAAGCCTGCCCCAGAACGGGGTTTGAAGGCAAAGCCATCATTGTGCCGCACACAGACGGCTCCAGCATACAGCATCACCAGTCTTGAAACAAGAAAATTCCCTGCTGCTTGCGCCACAGCTGATGAACGATCCACCAGGTCCTTGGAAGACGATGCTTCTAAAGTCTCACCACATTTGTCCAGCTTTTCAAAGTCACCCAGTTTTGTCCATCAGCAATAAAAGTCTGACTAGCATGTGTCAAAGCCAAGAACATTTTCTGTCATCTCTACAACTAGACAGTTCTCACTGATTGTACTCAAATACGCATCACACACCCATACAGTGTATTGCCTTTGGATTTCCTGACCACTAAATTTTAGTAAAAATTACTGCAAAAATGTACATGGCACAACTGATACCGCACAATGAATAAGTCACCATGAATTGTGAGAAAAGGAATGTCATCTGTATTAATAAGAAAAAAAAATCCAGAAAATCAGAACCACTTCTCATTCATAATCTTGCTACAATTACATCTCTAATTAAAAAAAAAAAATGCTGGCAAAAACATCAATTCAATACCATCTTGTATTCTACAATCTGGTGAATTGCTGACACTGGTTAGTTGGACGGTTCTTCGAAATGTCAGTATGTTGCTTAAAGTTCATTTTATCTTCTGGAGACTGAACAGTGGTTGGTGCTCATCGAAGCAAAGCTGGCTTGCCCGAAGATGAGAGACACAAGAACATCAGCGTGGCGCATTGAGAGAGCAGCAGGGAAACTAACCTCAGCAGCCGGATACATCAGGTGTAACTCCACTGCGTTTGGTTACAGACAGAGTTGTGAAGGTCTGAAAAAGAGAAAAGAATTGAAAACCTCCATGACACTCTTGAAAAAAAAAAAAAAAAAGAGAGAGAGAGAGAGAGAAATATGTTCTGACAAAAATTATGACAAACGGGCAGTCAACAAAACACTGGTTGATGGTGTCACTAAATATTTATGTCAAGCTCATCATCCAACCAGGGTCCACAATCCTTTCTGAAAGCCGAGTTCCCGGACTTTTCGAGAACATTTCTACATTTTTCAGTGAAGTGCCAGATCGCTTGTAACAGTGCTCAACTATTTTCTCTCTCAGTGCTCGACTATTTTCTCTCTCTAAACTGAGACTGTGGCTTCTTGCTTGATCATCTCTCAGTGCCTATTCACTCAGTGGACGGGTGGTTTCCTTGTGAACTTTATACACACTCACCAACTGTGTTCAATTTTTCCCCGAATTCAGCCTAAAAATGCTTTTCCCCTAATTTTCCAGTGACTGGAAAGTGTTATGTTCGATTCCTTGACTTTTTCGGTTTTCACTGACCAGTACACGGACCGTGTAATTTGTATACTGCAGCCGCAAGCGTAACAGATTAACTGACTGAGCACTGTTCGTAAACATGGGATTGCCTTTCATAATAGATGGCAGCTTTGGCAGGCTTGACTGTACAAGTTTACACATTCCTGACATCAGTCTTGCAACGGAGTAGACATGTGGTGCCCTTACAAAGACAGGAAGGAGATACTATTAATATCTTTTTCAGATTGGGCATTGCTTCCACATTTCAAGAAGACAACACGCAAAGTGACTACACGTCTAGGTGGGGGTAAAAAATTTGTAAGAAAATGCTTTGCCAACATAATCTGCACCCTACCTCAGAACATGTTGGATGAATGCCAATGGTGGAATCAAAGTCCTCCTTCGTCGCTCGCCTTCGCATGGCAACTGCATAACCTTGGGTCATCTCCCCTGCGTTGGGGCCCACAACATGGAAGCCAATGACACGCTCCTGCAAAACCAAAGGACGACTTCTCAGTCTGACATGAAGAAACCCTTGGCAATGACGCATAATTCTGCATCCGGATATAATCGTGCAAATGGTGACATCCACAGATACAAAAACAAAAACACACGCTCGCTTACACTTGGTGCTTAACTCCTCCACAGACCTCCACTGGGGGAAAAAATTCACTGACAAGAGGACATCATTTCAAACACAGTTAAAGAGCCCACAGATGGTTCGGAACTGTTTTCATCTGTATCTGTCATCACACCACTTAGACACCTGGTCAGTGACAGCGTCTGTAATGCTGGCACTGAGCCAACAGTTGCATACTTGATGACGTTGCTACCACACTGAGCACTCCAGTAGTGTAACAACAGTCGTAGAATTTGAATGTTCAATTGATCACACAAAGTGCAAACACTGCATCGCATTAAGAACTGTACTAATCATCAAGATAGAGTATTTTGAGCGTCCAGGCGCACTCCCGAGTGAAACTGTTCCAAAACGTAAGTTGGCTTAGCAAAGGTGGAATGAGCCTGTTCAACAGATGAATCAATTCTTCTGAAGTTTACAATGTACACATACTTATAGAAACTCCAATTAAACCCAAGCTACAAGTACTTAATGGCCCACTACAGGAAATGTAATTTGAAGTATTAAACGAATATAAAAGAATGCCTCATGGACTGTAACATAAACATGACGCAACACGCACACACACACATACACAGAGCAAAAGAAAAAAAAAAGTTGAGGAAAACTTGAGGGACAAAAACAAACTCACATTATCAGCTTTGTTGCAGATCAGCTTGGCATAGCAAGCATTTTCCTCTCGGTGTGGCACAGTCCACTCCAAGGGCTTGTAGAAACTGTGGAATACCTACAGCACACAAAAAAAGTAACAGACTTAAAAATAAAGTAACAGACTCCTCCATCCGGCAAGTCCAGGGGTAAAAGCCCTGTCCCTGTACTCTGCCATGTATTGTCAAAACACAGTACGTCCATGACGTCACCGTATGGGAAAAGGGATGATTTCAAGATGGAAGAGATTGATGTGATGGTCTCAGGGCTGCCACTTTCCGAGAGACAAAAAGCCTGAAAATTGACTCTCAAAATCTGAATGGAAGGAAAGCCAGACTCCAGGGAGCCAGTGGAAGGAAGACGGTCCAGCAATAGACACAGACTCAGGATTATTTGGCCGGAAAAGTAGGAAAACGCTTTAAAAAGCAGGAAAGCTCTTCACAGCCAGTTCAAAAATTAGGAAATCCTGCCACAGTAGGGAAAGTGGCAGCCCTGTGGTCTTTTTCCTCAAATGACGTCAATGGACTAACTGCTTTCTTTCCATGTTTCAGTCATATCAATCTACACGTGCTTCCCTTATTGCAGTGTCTGGCAGAGTTTGCAAAAACTGACGACACCAGTAAGAAGAGGCACGGTGCACGGTCCTTCAAAAATGCGGCGCCAAAATTGTGGAACTCTCTCCCTGAGACAGTGAAGGAGGCAGTCAGCATTACCGCATTCCGGAAGCGCCTGAAGACTTATCTCTTCAGTGCCGCGCGCCAGTAATCATCTGCAGTTTTTTTTTAGTTTTTTTTTTTACTATCTTTCCTTTCAAAACCTCTCCCTAAGCGCCGTGAGCACTCAGTTAGGGTGGAGCCGTGCGCTATATCAAGTCTCCATCATCATCATCATCAATGTGTTGTGCTCATTATGCTGTGGGACGTGATTGGCTGAATTCTGGGACCCTTTTGATCGACAGAGTCGTCCATTCCTGTATGTGTTTCCTCCAGCAAATGATATCAAATCAAAATATATGAATAATCATGAATATCTTAATCTCCCTTCATCTCCATCTCATAACACAGGTGTCTCAGTGACATACCTACCAAACAAACAAAAGGTCCTACTTCTTAAAAATTATTTTGTCTGAGCCCTCTTTTTCTGCCTGATTCCAAGCCATTACTTACACTGCAAATTTCATTGTCAGGGGACGCGTTTGCGTATTTGTTGCATTTTGGAACAGCCATACGCATTTTACAAAGGCCCATGCGTGTGCGTACGCATTTTGAGACGGCCCATGAGTGCCGACAGAGTCGCTAATTCACTGACATCAGCTTCTCGCTTTGTTTCTGTCATCGGGTACAGTTGCTCTGCGAGGGTGGGTGGTGGTGGGGGAAGGTGGAGGTGGGGTGATGCGCGGGAAAATTGTAAAGCAGTCACTGATTGGCTGTACAGCGTCAAAGTGTGGTGTCATAAACTGAAACAGTTGGTGATTGGAGCTAAAAATAGCAATCGGCCTTGGCGATCTTTTCGGTGGGAAAGTTTGGCGCCAGTTCATCACTTCATCAGTTGCACAGCGTGGTGATGCCAACCAACTGATGTGATTGCAATGCTACCTCAGCCATACGCATTTTTTTCCCTGCTATACGCATTTTTCTAGACCCCTTGCGTTTGCAAACGCAAAATTTTAAAACCAGCGCGACCCCTGATTGTACTAGCATCCATGTAGAAAATTTCAAATGTATACAATATAACAGCAGTAGGCTTCTGGAATAGATGGCAGGTGAACTAGAACTAGAAGCGCCCACCTCGATGTTGTTTTCACCAAAGGCCTTCACAGCATCTTCCTCTGAATACCCAATGGCACCATACTCGATGGGAGTGAATACTGTAGTAGCCACATTTTGGTAGTCGCACTGCAAGCCAAGACAAGGAAAAAAACAAAAGAAAATTTACATATGGAATAAACCTTCCCTGTTTTTCAAACTAGTTTAAAGACGGCAGTACACACGGTCATCTTAAAAAGCTGGACTGGCCATGTGACCTGATGAATACAGGTACTATCAATCCCCTACCGAGCAGTTATCACATTGCGAGTCACACTGTGAGCCAAGAAAAGAACCAACAAATACAACACAACAAATGACATCTTTGCTCTGTTTTAAAATACATGTAGTCCAAAGACGGTAGAGACGGTCATCTTGAAAAGCTGGACTGGCCATGTGAACTAAAGAATCTGGGTAATATATGCCCCTACCCTACCCACCCCCCCCCCCCCCCCAACCAAAACCCAACAAACCTAACCACAACCAAACCAACCACCCAAAAACCCTAGATCTGTAGTGCACTGACCAGTATTGTAGAGCTGGTGTAAAGCCGTCTGGCCAGCAGACGACCAGCCTGGATCGCCACAGGAGTCAGCTGGGGCCGCCCCTCCACAATGTCGCCAATGGCGTATATGTGAGCAGTGGATGTCTGATCCTGGTCATTGCAGACAACGCGCCCTGTCCTGTAGTAGCAATGCATAACAAACTTTAAAAAGAAAATCTGAAAAACTACCATTGCAGGAAACACCTATTTTAGGGAAAAGGCGCTTGACAATTTGGAATGATGCCGTTACGTGTGGAGATATGTTGAAGAGCCCGTCGCCTTATCGAGGTGAAACGATGACAACAAAGGCGTACAACTCCTCGCGTAGTGAGTTCTGTGGACTGCACGTTGTCTCTCACTCACAGCAGACACATGAGCGCGTAGAAAAGTTATAACCCAGTGGAGTACAGCACTTCTCTGGTGTTACACAGCACTTTCAAGCTTCGCAAATACAAGCTTCTCTCGTGCACACATACACACGCAAACATCTCAGGGCCTTATATACAGACACAGCATTCCAGCACATTCCGATCAACTAATATAGAAGAACCAATCGAAAATCAGAACGTGAATCACCTTATTACTATTTTAGAACTAAAGAGGAATCCAGACTAATCAAGTACCTGCCCGCCGAACCTAGGCGCGTTATATAACACCTAATCGTAAACGTCATAGCAAAGTGATTTGCATGAAAATTCCGCGCGACTCAGCTCTAGGCCCTAAGTGCATACTGCCGCCCGAGGCGAAAATAGCCACAGTCCAAACAAGATCACCACTTCTCGAATACTCATGATAACAATAGAAACTTCTTGATCACGGGAAACTGATTTACAGTACTAAAACACAATATGAACTAAACGTAGCAACTGCTCTGTCTCACTAAAACTAAAAAAAAAACATTACAGCTGTTGTCTTTCAGCATACAAACAAAACACAAACAAAAAGGCACAGCCACGCTCGTAACAGATGCCAATAAAGGCTGGCCGCAATGCACCGTTGTCAAAATGGATGA